>JBCNJP010008033.1:5000-12029 GCA_039602395.1 Deinandra increscens subsp. villosa
CGAATTAGAGATGCTGTAATATACTCTTTCCCATAACTTCTCATACCAGACCAACCCACTAAAATGCAAATAGGGATCAGAAATGTGGTCAATATCACGAAGAATAAAGAGATACCGTCTATACCCAAATAAAAATGGATGTTTTCATAAGGAAGCCATCGAAGGCTTTCCACAAATTGAGATTTGGCCGTAGAAGGATCGAATTGTATCCGAAGAACAGGGGAATACAAAAAAGTAATAAGAGAGGCGCACAGACCAATCAATCGTATCGGTCGTATTCTTGAATTTGGAATGAAAAGAGGAGTAATGCTTCCTAGCACGGGACACAGAATAAGACCACTTAGATCAGAATAGCATTCACAGAAATGTTCTAACATAGAGTAGAATCTAACATTGAAGAGATTAGTTGACAACAAAAGATGGGTGCCTAATTCCAATACAATAGGGGTCTATCAGTGCAAGTCAGCTGAACACCGTGATTGATGAGTGGGTAGGTGGGTTAGGTGCACCTCTCGCCCAGTGGGAAGTAATGAGGCAAGTCTCCCCCCCTGAATGAAGAAGTAGTAAGGCCCCTTCCCGCGTATGCGCCTTTATTTAGTTAGTATTTAGTTTAGATTTTGATTCTTTTATTTATTTTTCTTTCTTTTTATTATTCTTCTTTTTTTCATTTTTTTTGCATTACCAATGGGGAATCTTTCTACAAAAAAAGATATCTGGCAAAACGCAATTCGTCGAGTTCAATCCAAGGTGCACCTTGCCTTTTTTCAGGTAGCTTTCTTACGCCTATTCAGCTAGGGGGCCATTGGTCATAGCTGAAATTCGTCGAAGGAAAAAAAAAGAAAAGAAAGGGAAGTTTTTTCTTTCTTTCAATCCAAATAAGAGAACAAAGAAACCACTCAAAAATGAAAGTTAGATAAAATAATAAAGAAGTTTCAGTAAGAACTAGCACTAGACTTCTTCCCCCCTTTCGACTTTTCCTCTCTCCTTTAGTTTGTGCTTCCACCCGGGCTTTTCCTTCTTTTTTATAGAGACCCGAGGAAATTCTTCTAATAATTCATGTAGAAAGGTGAGGCATTTTCCCCGGCATACGGAAAAAATTCCAGGATGACGCAAAAGACGAGTAAGGGACGGGGAGGGGGAGGGGGAGTCTCTCGAAACCAAACGAGACTAGAAAGAACATGGGAATTAGCACCATTCATATGAGTGCTTTTGTCTCGAAGAGCCAACAAAGGGGCGGCCCTCTCTCTCTATCTCGGTCTCCGTTTAGCATCATATATTGATCTGGAGAACATTTTGATTGGTTATAGTGCGGATTAAGGAGCTGCTCCTCCATGCTGTGGCTATGGAGGTGGGGGCTGTCGCCGCCTGATAGAGACAGAAGCGGGGGCCACCGGAGTAATCTGCGTCGAGTGTGTCGATTGAAAGAAAGAAGAGAGACAACTCAAATGTAAGCGCGGAAATAGAAAGAGTCGTGCCGAAAAAAGTGGAATTCTTCTAAGATCCATTGCTCGATTTTTCTGCATGCTCTGCTTCCAAAATGCAGAGAGACTTGCGAGGACAGATTCGGGTTGGTTGGTCCGGAAAGTCATGGGAGAGGCAGGCTAAGTGAAATAATATACTGGGTCTACTATAGAATCTTATGAATCAAGCACGGCACACTTTCTATCTCTCCTCCGTCTACAAGGTGAACTGCTTAGCTTACAGCACAGCGTGTTCGCCACCACACTGGCTGGCTGGTGCATTGCCCCTTTGAGTGAAGAAGAGAAGGGCTTTGGATAGACAGTCCTCTTTCGCCATGTTCGTCGCCCTACCCTAGATTTAACTTCATTCTATTGATTGGTTCTAGCTCAAAAGAACATATACATGGAGCTATGTCGACTTACGTACGTCTCGTTGACTAAACGATCAGGTATACCACGCCACGTATCATCCCCTCTTTCTTTCCATAGAGGAGAGATAAAGAAAAAGAAAAGATATTGTGACCGTGTCGTAAGACCTTGTTCCTTTCTACTTGACTAAGTAATATTCCACTCGTGCAGTGGGTGTAGGGGCTAGCCCATGGTGCGGTCAGCTATGATATACTCAATTTCGTCTTTAGTAGGTTCATCTACAACATCTGGTGGTGCCCTCGTGGGCACGTTCCTCTCTGGGTCGGTCTGGTCTAATCGAAGTCAACTGACTCACATGGAATACGGGGTGAGTTTTCACCGAGCTCGTCGCTTGAGTCTATAGGCTACCTCTTCTATCTGCTTTTCTACAAGGTTTACTTTCTTCTTCCTTCAGACCGGGCCAAGCCTTTAGGTTGTTTAAGTAGGTTTGGGCTAGGTCGTTGCGCTCCTGCCACCTCTTGGCAAAGTAGGCTGCTGGGAAGCCCCCTCCTGTCGCAACGGTGTGGGGCGTCAGAGGCTGTTGCCCCGTGGCCAACTCGAAGGGGCTGAAGTTCGACGCAGAGCTTTTTTTTGGTTGTTAAGTTATAGCAGCACTCAGCAACATCCAACAGCTCCAGTCCTTCTGGTTTGCACTAAAGTGGCTTAAGTAGCCCTCGAGGAGTCCGTTTATTCTCTCCGTCTGAGCTTTCAAAGATATACCGACCTTAGGTATCTGACCATAAAATACCGACCTTCTAACATTACCGACTTTTCAATCTCGGGGTTTCAAATTGATTCAGATAAAAAAAGCTCTTTTCATCATCAGAAAAAACTTATTTCCGACTTCTTGCATTGCATTACCATAACGAAAAGAGAAAAGAATGAAAAATTTTTATTTTTTCTATTTTTAGAAGAGAGAAAGCGTAGAAACAAAGGGTACGCTCTCTAGAAGATTTGCTCGGAGCTGTTCACTTTCACTCGGTCGACTGGTATCTTGAAACCTCTTCGCTTGCGGGGGCAGGAGTGGAAACATCTGAGAGAGCGCTTCGCGAAAGAATCGTGTGGCGCGGTGAAGGGTTCCCGTTGGGGTTTCCGGCTCTCCTGGTCTCCACCTACTTGTGGAAGAGGGGGGTGAGTTGATATTAAGGTGTCAAGGCGCTCGAAGAAGGCCACAAGTGGAAGCAACCGATGCTTTGGTCATTCAGTTGACTCCTTGCTGCCAGTCCGTGCTTGCTGTCATGCTGGCAAAAGCGGGGCTTTCGGTCGGTTTTACCTACTATTGGATTTGAACCAATGACTCTCGCCGTATGAAAGCGATACTCTAACCGCTGAGTCAAGTAGGTCAAGCTGAGTCAAGTCAGAGAAAATAGACCCCTATAAGTATAAGAGAAAGCCGCGCAACCAAAGTTCCCCTTACTATACAAGGGGGGGCGGAGCGCTAAGAAAGAGAAAGCGTTATCACTATACGAAATGAAGCAGCGGCTAGCACGCTAAGCTAAGATCAACCACTTGGAGAACGCGGAGCCTTTCTTTCTCGGTCGTCTGTCTTAATAAGTTAAGCGGATTCCGATTCATGTGGTCGTTCTCTGTTGCATTGGTGTTTTCATTCCTGGGCTGCAGTTAGCTTAATAAGTTAAGCTATCCTCTCCTTGTCATGCTTAGTTATTCTGCATTGCTCCTGCTGCTGAGTCGTCGGACTTATCCACCAAGGGATTTGTGGAATTTCTGTGTTTAAGGAGGTTTGAAATCTGGATGGCTAGGTCAGAATTCTGGATGCCGTCGTCAGACATGGTGACCAGAATTCAGACCCACGGGGCTAAGGTATATGATGAGCACTTTGTCAAGAGGCCTGCTCTGATACCATGATAGACAATGATAATCAGAGTTGCTAAAGAAAGATAATCTTGTATTGGTTTTTGTGTCTTACAATGAACAATTACAAGAAATTTATAGTAAACCACAATGGCTAAACAAGGAAGATAACAACTGTAATGAGCTGTACAAAGGCTGTAAATTTGATGTCTTGACCCTAAATATGGAAGGGGAAATTATGTAGGAGTTGATCCCTGTGATTACCAATCTCAATTGTTTCCTTTTTTTAACAGATTTCTTACCGACCTTTCAGTTCGGGTCTGATGGTGGCGCTTCAGCCGAGTTGGAATGAGCAGCAAGAGTAGGTCAGGTAGGGTGGATCCGTCGGATGTTTCCGTTTCGTCAGGGAAGACAGTTTACAGGTCAGTAGTACGACGTTAGGGTATGATGACGTTAGGTTAGGGTTTAAGGTTCATCACTTTTCTTCTTTCAATTTCTGTAGAGATCTTCATCATGTGTGGATTCATAGGTCTCTTCATCGAAGTATGTTTTTCAAATTGATTGATTATGGTTGCCGAATCGCATATTTCAAGGGTTTTTCTTTCTATAGCTTAAATCGATTCTTCTGGTAGGTCTTCTGATCTTGATTTCGCTTAGCTAGATGCCTGTTTGTGTTCTTCTACTTCCTTCACATCAATCTTCTTTCATTCTAGCAAGTTAGTATAATAGAGGTTATGCTTTGTGATTAACATATGTATGTGGTCAGGGGTGCATTAATAGAGGATATAATCGTTGGTTCAGGGCCACATCTAATTCATCCCAGGTTAATTCTCCAGCCTTCCCATTCTCTCATCTCTTGAAAATTGTGTATGGATGAACTGTATTCAAGTATGTTATTTGATTCATTTGTTTGACTATTTTCTTCAAGAAAAAAGAGGACATAGCTTTCATAAATTGTCGTAGATTTTTGCTGTTTACACTTCATTGTTTTAGTTTGGCTGGATAGAGGTAATTTTGTATATGAAGATTTGAACTTTAAGAAGGAAAATTCATTATTTGGCAAAAAAAAAATTGGTTAGTTATGTCATTTTACCTTTAAATTGCCAAAAAAATGTGTCTTATTACGTTTGAAATACTAAAGGTTGTTTTCAATAGGTATACTAATGAAAAAAATGAATAGAGTTAATTATGCACATATGAATTTTCTAACAGTCTAAGTGGTATAAATTATGATATAGGCGATCGTTTGGGATACTATAAATGCCAACAGGTAGGTGTTGTAAAGTATGTTTGAGTATTAGTAATCAAATTTGGAACATGGTAGATGACTTTGCAATTATGCATTCTTATAATTTACATTTGCCCTTTTAGGATATAAAATGGAGCCAAGGAAGATCACGAGGTAACAACTTCTACATATAGATGTGAGTTCATCTTACTTTCTAGACAAATGTAATATTCACATCCCATTTGTGACTCAGCTTTAATGGTTTGTAGGTTTGAAGCTCCCGTTGTTATTTAACTCTGTTGCGACACACTTGCCTTTGCCTCACTTCGTTTTGCTGTGAAGTACTCAGGTCATGTTAAGTGGTGGATGAAGGTCGGAACGGGTAATTGGCTGGTAAACCAACCTGCAAACATTTTTTTTTGTCTTTGCTTAAGTTTTATAAACAGCCACTATTCTAAATACAATGAACAAAAAATATATTATTACAAAATAAGGAGTAATGAAGACAGTCATCAGGGGACTCAAAGAAATGCTAGCAAGTTGTGTAGAATTCTAGATGCGGAAATTTAGAAAATGCCAACTATAATACTATGATTTACATGTATAATTGTTGTTGAAATTATATAAAAACTGATCCAAGCACACTCATGGAATGTCACATTTAGGCTTCTGACAACAAAATTTTGTATCTAAATTGTAATTTTAGGATAAGTGGGTCATAATAAGTTTGGATGGAATGTGCTAAATGGGTCATATTAATTTTTAGGCAATTAGGCTTATGTTATTCCTTTTTTTTCAGCTAATCTAAATGTGACATTCCATGAATATATTAATTTTTAGGCAATTAGGCTTATGTTATTCCTTTTTTTTCCAGCTAATCTACATGTGACATTCCATGAATTTACTAAATGGGTTTTTTTTTATAGTTTTATATTCCATTTCAAATACATTAGTTACACGTAAACATAAATAACTTGAAAAAAAATGTTGGTAGGAGAGCTTGACCATGTGTTTCACTTGCACCTACATTACCATTTTCTCATCTCTAGCCTACTTCAAGAGAAGAAGCTTTTCAATGCACTCTTTGTGATGATAGTATAGGGTAAGGATTGAAATATCGAAATAAGTTTATTAGTTGTTTGGATTTTGTTTTTCACTTTGAAATGCATACTTTCCAAACATCAGTTTCATTTTATTTTGATATCACATCGATGGCTGAAACCAACAACATTTATACCCGTTTGACCCGTTTTTTTTTTTTTTTTGTTTACTCATCTAGGATCAATCACCTTTTTTCTTTGATTTATCCTTTATTTGGTTTCCTAATTTGTTTTGTTAACATGCAAGGTTTATATGCCACATTCGGTACCAATTAGACAATAAGATGTGAAGATGAGATTCACAGCTCAGGTTGGATGCCTCATAATTTATAACATTAACTTCAACAATAGATAAAATGATTATATTTCAACTGCATTTATAAGGCCCTTACAATAAATAGGGAACCAATACGTTTTGTTTGTTTGCATCTAACTTTTTCGTATCAATATCCGTTGCTTTTGCTTTTATGTTTCCAAGAATGAGGTGATCAAAACGTACAACATACCCGTCACGTCGCGCTGGAAAACCAACCATGTCGTGTATTTCTTATAAAAGTTCCTAGGTTGTGTTTGAAAATATTTAGTCTTTTTTCGTTTGGTGGTCGTATGCTTGAAATATGATATTAGTCTTTTTTTTCGTTTTGTTGTTACACTCTTCGACGTGCATTTACTTTTACTTACATGGTGGCCCGTCGCAACGCGCGGGCGGGTCACCAACTCGTATATATAAATAGGATTAGGATCTTGCGAAAACACATATTAAAACCCACACAACTTTTTCATACGTTAACGATTTTCATAAAATTTTGCGCCAAAAGTCTTAGAATTATGTTATCTTTAATTTTGAAGCAAAATATTTTTAAAAATTAACGTTTTTTCGTGTGATGCACATGGGCACCATTATCATTAGTATTGCACAAAAAACGAATTATCATGCGAAAAACACCCTTTATGTTAAAAACATATTAAAAACACTAAAACATTTATGATACTAATGATAATGATATATAGTGCACATGTG
>JBCNJP010008034.1:0-45337 GCA_039602395.1 Deinandra increscens subsp. villosa
TGATGCATGGGCATGTACCATGATCTTCATTAAAGACCATGCTTAAGAATGTTGTACCGATTGCTTGGCTTGAAGTAAAATGTATTTATGATTTCGCATTAAATATGGTGTCACAATTGGACCATTGCTCAACTTTTAGTGTTATATAGATAATCATATTCCAAAACCCTAATTTCCCGTTTTTCTTATTTCTTTATCAAAACTCATTTTTTAGTCAAAGCCTGCTTAATGTACTCTAAAATTTCAAAGCTAGTTCATAACCGTTTACTCGGGTTTGATAGCACAACGGCTAGAAAATCCTAATTTCAATATTAACACTTTAAATATATATTAACATATTTTAAATATGTTTCAAATATATATTAAACATATTCTTTAGTCCGATAATTACTTTATCGTTTATATTAAATATATATATATATATATATATATATATATATATTTAATATTTAAATACAAAATATCCTTTTAATCAATATTATTAAATAAAACTGATTAATAATCATATATATATTTAGTCGTCTTAAATATATATTTATGTCATTTATCTTGTTCTATTATGATTTAATATAAACTTTAACTTAATAATAATATTTGTAATAATAACAAATATATAACGTGGTTTCCTCTTTGACGGGTCGTGAAACGAGTCCAAAATAACCGAATAATAAAGTTGTCCGATTTGGACAAATAAATAGTTTTTCCCGACTAGTTTCTCGCCACGAGTATTTCACCGTTGTCGGTTTGTCGTTTGGACCTCGTTACGTCACCGAAGCATCGCTCGAAAGTGAAGACGGGTTATTATTAACACTAGTTTCCACCTTCTTTTCTACCACCGTGGACCACCTTCAACATCCGTCAACTACCGCCACCATTCTCCGTCATCCCGGTAGCTCACTACCGTCGTCGGCATCAGCCGTCGTCAACCGCTCGTCACGGAATCTCACTCCGAAAGAGGGGACGGTGGTGTCGTATTTAACGGGTTTTAATCCAAACAACATCGCGACCACCACTGTTTATCACCACCAACTCGAATGCCACCACTCGCCGCCTTTGTCCTCCATCCCGGTGGTTTGCCGCCGTTGCCCGCCCGTCGCCAACATCGTCACCTCCATCATCATCATGCTATCACCTTTACCGGGTTTTACTTGAAACCACCGCTAACCACTACCCTCGTCTACCGCCATTACCTATCACCGCCTACAACCCCTTGCCGCCACTGTCGCCGCTGCTATTTTTCTGTTATCGCGAGACCGTCACTGTCATGCTCGTCGCACCGAAAAACGAACGGTGAAGGGTTGCGAAGTGGGTTTCTGGAAGTCGAACGGAGGGCGGAAGCGGTTCGCCAAGTCGGGGTTGTTGGATGTCTACAGGGGTCGGAAAAAGGGCCCCGAGGGTCGTCGTGAATAGTGGGGAACAGAGGTTCGTCGGGTGTTGCAGGTTGGTCGGAGTTCAGGAGGTCTTCGGGTTCTCTTTTTTTTTTGTCGTGTAGCTGTTTTTTAAACTTCAATTGTGATTTGTGTTTGAATTGTTCAAATGTATTACCCTATATACAATAGACAACTAACTGAATAGTGTTTAGAGTGAATAGTAACCGTTTTCATTTTTTTTTTTATTTCGCTCTTTGATGGTTCTCTTTTGATCGTTTCATTAAGTGAATTGTATTTGTAAGGTACTTTCCACCAAGCTGTATATACAAGTTATTTAAGCATTGAAACCCTTATTAGAATGCTACAAGTTATTTCAGCATATAAGGCCAAACGGTTTGTAAACCACCGTGAATGGCCGTTACCTGGTCCTACATGAAAAGAGTCCACGCTTTTTAGATAAAAAATGGTGAGAAATTTTATTTTTACTGGGTCAAAGGGTAATATTAAAAAATAGCGTTCACGTGGTTCACCACAGCAAGCGCGCAACGCGCGCATTCCACTAACTAGTGTACGTATATATATATACTACATATATGAAGCCATGAATATGGATAAGAAAATCAACACGTATGTACGATGACTAATACTCTCAATTGCTGAATCATAGGATCAATTCGAAAACAGTATTTCAAGAGTAGGGAGCAAGCAATGGATATTTTCTTTTAATATAGTATAATATTTAATTAGTAGGTATTATATCCGAATTCTAAACCCGTAAAATAATATAATATTTAGTATACGGGGCATAAAAATTCTTAAACGTCTACAAATATTACGGGGTCTAATAAATACTAATCGCTATATTTATTCTTCGGTGAAAACGTTAAACGGTAATTATTCATTTAATTACGAGATAAAAGTGTGTGTCTAATTAGCGTCGCGGTCGTGGCCGTTTGACAAACCGAATATGTCTTCTCGACTGAAATTCTTCATATATCTTATAATAATTACTTATACTTTGCTGAGTTGATAAAAGTATCTCGAACGGCCAACTGAGTTGATTTTGGCTAATATCACTTAACAGCAACAGTTACCGACTTCATCTTTTTTCATGCCGAATATCGCGAATATATTTTATAACGATTATAAACCAAGTATTTAGCAATACCTGATATTCTAGCTTCGCTTCGGTGTTATTTTAGTGATGTTCGTGCTTTAGTTACGGTTATTACAAATCGGGCCTAAATCACTATTTTGTGTTTTCTTGCTTCGTTATAATTCGGATTTCAGATCCGTCTATGTCCACGATCTTTATTTTTCGTCATCTATGATATTCTATAAATTCGTTTCTTGACGTTTTTTTGGATGTCGTGTCGAATATTCGTACGCGAATCGTGGCGTTTCTCTATTCTACATATATATATTATATCACATGCATTTCAGCTACTTAACAAATATAGCACACGTATATAGTTTAAGTCATAAAATTTTGGGGTTTTACATCATTAAATAGAGTTATACATATTTATTTTATTTTAACATCAAAATTAAGTACAAATAATAAGTATTACCTAAACAAACTCAGTTCAAGATATATGCCATCATAATAATGTTGTATGGTTTAGAAACCATAATCATAATTTTAACAATAATACAAATAAAAGACAATTAAAATGAAGAAAGTAACATGGTGTTTTTTAAGATGTTGATGTTCTTTAAAGCAACTATTTTGAGTTACCTGTCACCCAATATTTTCTTCAACCCTCTTAATGATTCTTTCGTTAGCTATTAGGTGCAACTGCTGTTTGACATTAGACGGTAACTTCAAATATTTTTTCATGTCTTTGATTATAGATTCTTTGTGTCTGTTTGCCGGATGCAACAACATTTTTGTTGTGTATTTTAATCTGAGTTTATTCAGTTGTTTACTTTGATGGTTGCTCTCTTCTACCAATCCACAATCCCAACTTTCCACAACTGTAACCAAATAAGACTCCAGGTGCCTCATGCAAAACACACCACAATCGATAACGTTTCTTGTTGTTCGCCAAGACATCTCTAATCTAGCAACCTCCACGTGTTTTAGTTTATCTCCACGTGTTTTAGTTTATCTCCACTTGGATGCTTCACTCCTTTCAAGTATTCTGAAAATGCATCCCTCTGTGATAAAAACAGCATAAAAATGTGAAGTTTATTTTACAATTTTACAATCTAATACAAATGATGATTTAATGGTGTTTACCAATTTCTCAGGCCATAATTCATATTTCTAAGACACTGCCATTGGTTGGTTGATTAGCACTGTTATCAATCACCTCTACGCTGTTCTTTTCTAGATTGAAACTCACAATGTAATAGTGGTTTCCTTTTATCACAGGCATCAATACTAAGTTGAAATTATGAATGATTTTCGCCTCAACGTCCTTTAACACTCTTGTCGTATGATAGTTGAACTGTTGGCTCCGGTCTTCTGTTGTCTTTAGATAATGGTCCCTATGCTGTTTTTTTTTTTGTCAATCATTGAACAACACAACATCCAGTCAACATATTTGTTATTGGTAAATATAGTGGTGTTTTTAAATGAATACATACAATCATAATCTCAGTGCAGAAAAGCCTTTTCATTGTTTGTTCAACCTTGAACTTCTCCTCGAAATTCAGAATCTGTGTCCATGTTTCTATGTTGTTGTTATGAACATAATGTCCAGGTTTCATGCATTCAAACACAACCCTCCACACCATAGATCTATCTGGCATTGAAAACAAAACATCCCTGCATGTTTTTTTAGGACAAAAGAGGTGTCTTTTTAAAAACATTGTTAACATGCATACTCTCTTTTAGTATAACATAAGATATTTTTGTAACTTACATTACATCCCCGTGGGCAAAGTATATGCAGTTTACAAGATTATTCTCTAAAGTTGTTGACGGTTCCTCTATTTTTACGTCTTCATTGATATACGATGATGTAATTTTTGGGTTTACAGTGGCGTTCGGGTTACCCGTTTAGTAATTTATTTTACTAAACAAATATATATATTTATATTTAACCAGATAAATATATATTATCAGATTAACGCAGTGTAAACATTAATTTTATTAAAACGCGAAAACCGTAAAGCCGTTACAGGATCAAATAACCATAAACACGCAAACACGAAATTAAATACAACGACTAAATAAATATATTAGATATACCTTAGCTGGATCTGAACAACCGTTCGAGACACTGGGATTTAACATGTCGTCTCTAGGGTTGAACGAAACCATAGAGTTAAACTTCATCATTAAGTCTTCTACCGAGTTGACCGGATAAGTTTCTTCGTCACCAACAAAGTGGATGACCGGTGGATCTTGATCCATGAATTTTGGTAACGGCGGAATCGTCCCGAAACACAAACCGGAACGGAGGTTAGAAACCCTGTGCTCAACGGTCACAACCGGCGGTGACACGTTCACCAGTGGTGGCGGTGCTCCTATCGCCGGAGGCAGGGCGGCGATGGTGGTCGGAGAAAGTTTCACCAGATAGAACGGTGCGGGCCAAGACAGGGACGGGATCGTGGTGGTGGTGGCAGCAGGCAGCAGCGGCAGCAGCGCACCGCTGTGGAGAACAACGGCAACGGCGGCGGTGGTTCTGGCAGAGGCGGCGGATGCTGGCGTGGAGGCGGCACGAAGGCGGGGTGGTGGAGCCATGGTGGTGCGATCGGAGGTGGCCGACGGAGAGGCGGCGGCGGACAGTGGCTGGCGGTGGCTGGTGGCGACGCTGGAGAAGGCCGGCGGTCGGTGGTGGTCGAACCCGAAGGGGGGCGGTGACCGAGATCGCAGGGGAGGGTGAGAGAAAGAGTTATATTTATAGCTGATCCTAAACCTATTTGAATCCAATCCAAATTGGTTTAATCTCAATTATCTCTTTAAATAAACTTTTTATTAAAAAACTCTCAATTATCCACCAATTAATCAATTATCTAATTTATTTAAATTCATAATTTAAATAAATACAATTAATTAACCATTTATTTAATTAACTAAACAATTTAGTAATTAAATATAATCCACCAAATTACTATACTTAGTAATTAAGTTTCGTTCGTTTACCGATTAATAAATTAATTCAGATTTCTTGACACGTTGACCCAGTGTAACTCTTACGGGTCAATGACCGGGTCGGTCACGTTAATTTGTCGGATTTGGACATTAATATCCAACAAACTCCCACTTGGACTGATCCAGACAATTTAACGTGTACAATCAGAGGCACTCTAGTTATGCATGACTGTCCAACCAGTCATGACGCTTTAAGTCGGCAGCCAAGGTATATATGTAGACCAGACAAAATATTTAGGACTTAAGTTATGCGTAAAATCAGTTGATGTTTTCTGTATAAGACATCTAATGAACTATGAGACATGGCTCTCATACTATGTTCAATCATTTTCTCGTTCTAGACTCAGTGATCCAATCAAACACACAGTAAGTTTGGGTGAGGCCTCACACCCATCACTTGAATCAACGAGGGCGCCTTGATGTCTAGCTATCGTGTAATGAATTACACAATAGTACAGAATCCCTTATACAACTCCCACTGAAGTTCAAATCTATTCCCAAAAGTAGCCTTTATGACTGGCATTAACGCGACAGCGGTTGACTACAATCAAAGAATAGACCTTGGTAAATGAGAGTTCCAGTATATGTCTCAGGTCGAAGGACACAATTGAGTATACTTGTAATAAAAGAAATCTCTTTATCCATGGAGTTTCATTTGATGCGAGTTACGTCCAGCGTTATTCTTTAATAAGGCCTTTAAATTTTGAAAGTTAACCACTTTGAGATTCAAAAGTTAAAATAGTCTTAATTCAAACATCGTTCCCACGATATTTTATCGTCTATGGACTATTTAGAACAATTTCTCGGACAATTAAACGTACTAAAACCAAACACAGTTATATAATTCTTCAATTGCATTCTCTAATGGAATAAGAATAATAAATAGATAATTGTTTAAATGTGCGTACATCCAAATACTAAATCAAAACATATTAACCAATTTAAGTCCTATAGCTTCTCTATGAATATCATGAGCAGCTTGAGCCATAGGCTTAGTGAATGGATCAGCTAAGTTGGATCTGTGTCTACTTTGATTATGCGGATATCTCCTCATTCCGATACTTCTCGAATGTACTGGAACTTTCTCAGAATATGCTTGGCTCTGTGATGTGCTATGGGCTCCTTGGCTTGAGCAATGGCTCCTGTGTTATCACAGAGCATCTCAATCGGTTGCTTTATCGAAGGAACCACGTTGAGATCAGTATGAACTTCTTCATCCAAGCAACCTCCTTTGTTGCTTCTGAGGCGGCTATATATTCAGATTCGGTTGTGGAAGTAGCCACAACACTCTGCCTTGAGCTCTTCCATGAAATGGCGCCTCCATTCAGAGTAAATACGAATCTGGACTGTGATCGAGAATCATCTCGATCAGTCTAAAAACTCGCGTTAGTGTAACATCTTACAGTGAGCTCCTCATCCGTTTGTCCGTATACCAAGAACACATCCTTAGTTTTTCTAAGGTATTTTAATATGTTCTTTACAGCAGTCCAGTGAGCAATTCCTGGAGTCAGTTGGTAACGATTGGTCAAGCTCAATGCATATGAGACATCTGGTCTCGTGCAGAGCATAGCATACACGATTGATCCAATAGCCGAAGCGTATGGAACCTTTTCCATTTGCTACTTTTCAAGGTCCCTAGAAGGAGCTTGATATTTGTTCAACACTATTCCTTTAGTCATAGGAACATTTCCTTTCTTGGAATTTTCCATGTTGAACCGAGCATTATCTTATCTATGTATGTACTTTGACTGAGTCTAAGAAGTCGCTTAGATCTATCCCTGTGAATCTTTATTCCCAGTATGTAAGCAGCTTCTCCTAAATCCTTCATAGCGAAACAAGTAGATAGCCATTTCTTAACTTCATTAAGCATGGGTATATCGTTTCCTATGATCAGTATATCATCCACATACAATATTAGAAATGATATAGTGCTCCCACTTGCCTTTCTGTAAACACAGGGCTCATCTTCGTTTTTAGCAAAACCAAACTCTTTGATTTTTCAATCAAAACGGAGATTCTAGCTCCGAGATGCCTGTTTAAGTCCATAAATGGACTTATTCAGTTTGCAAACTCTATTAGGATATTTGGGATCAACAAAACCTTCAGGCTGTACCATATAGACATCCTCTTCGAGGAGTCCATTTAGGAAAGCGGTTTTGACATCCATTTGCCATATCTCGTAGTCATAATACGCAGCTATGGCAAGTAATATCATGATCGATTTGATCATAGAAATGGGCGAAAAAGTTTCTTCATAGTCAATCCCTTGGGTTTGAGTGAAATCTTTCGCAACAAGCCGTGCTTTATAGGTTTGCACAATTCCATGCATGTCGGTCTTCTTCTTGAAGATCCATTTGTTGCCTATGGCCCGAGAACCAGGAGGCAGCTCAATCAAGTCCCATACTTGGTTATCATGCATGGATTTCATCTCATCATTCATGGCTTCTAGCCATTTTTCAGATTCAGAATCTGAAACAGCAGCTTTGTAGTTAGGAGGTTCATCAGATGAATCCTCTACTAATAACACTTTTGGTCCATTTAGATATCAAATATATCTATCTTGTTCCCATCGTATTCTACTGCTCATACGAATGCTTGTGTCTATGTCTGATGATCCAGAAACATCTTATTGATTAGACGCAGCGACTTCCTCAGGTACTTGTGTTTCTTGAACTTCTTCAAGATCCACTTGGTTATTATATGTTCCTCGTTTCAGAAATTCTTCATCGAGGAACTTACCTTTCCTTTTGATGGAAATATAATTTGCATCTGGATGGTAGAAATAATAACCAGAGTTATCATAGTAACCGACGAAAGTGACCTTTTTGCCTCGGGGATCGAGCTTATTGTCAGAATCATTTGTGACATAAGCATCACAACCCCATATCCTGAGGTTGGATAATTTAGGCTTAGAGCCATTCCATATCTCATATGGTGTTTATCCAACTTCTTAGTCGGTGCCAGAATAATTAGGCGAGTGGCGGTCAAAAGGGCATAACCCTAGAAGGAGTGTGGCAAGTTAGTCTTGCACATCATCGATCGAACCATGTTTAGCGAGGTTCGATTTCTCCTTTCACTCACGCCATTTAATTGTTGAGTTCCAGGAGGAGTGGGTTGTGAAATAATTCCACTGGCCTTTAGATGATCGAGGAACTCGGTGCTTAGGTATTCACCGCTCCATCAGATCGAAGTATTTTAATAGTTCGATTTAACTGATTTTGTACTTCATTTTAAAATTCTTTGAACTTTTCAAATGTTTCATGTTTACGCTTCATTAGATAAGTATAAGCAAATCTGCTATAATCATCTATGAAGTTTACGAAGTACCTTTCTTGATTTCTCGTGGTGGTCCTTAAGGGTCCGCATACATCAGTATGTATTAGTCCCAAAGGTCCACTGGCCCGTTCGCCAACATTTATGAACGGTGACTTGGTCAGTTTTCCAGATAAGCATGATTCGCATTCATTGAAGGAGTCCGCATTTGTGGATTCAAGAATCCCTGCATTTTGTAGCTTCTTGATGCGTGCCTTGCTTATATGACTAAGTCTATAATGCCATAACGAGGAATCAATACTATCAGTTTTGTTTCTTTTAAACTTGATAGATTTGGTCGTTTGTTTGAACATTTATTTCGTATATACCATGTCTAGGTTTAGCTTCGAAATAAAACATATCATTAAAATAAGCAAGAATAGTCAAACCATCAAACTTATATTTAAATCCTTGTTCAAACAATAAAGAAATAGAAACAATGTTCCTGGGCAATCCAAGTGCATATAAACAGTTTACTAATTTAACTACAAGGCCAGAATGACATGTCAGAGAGTAAACCCTGGTTGCAAGAACCGGGACCTTCTTTCCATTGCCTATAATAAGCTTTATGTCGCCTTGTTTCAGTTTCTTCCACTTCTCAGGTTCCTACAAAACATTAACAACGTGATGACCACATCTAGTATCAAATACCCATGTATTGGAGGAAATAGTGAAAAATTCAATAAAATTTATTGACATACCTGATGAGGAACTTTGTTGAGAGCCTCTAGTCATCTTCACCTTTGCAAGATAAATGGGACGGTTGCACTTCCAGTGTCCCACTTCATTGCATTCAAAGCAGATACGTTCCATTAAAGGTAGCGCTTTTGATTTATCTGCTTTCTTGCCATTGACCATTTGAGCTTTAGTCTTGGATTTCTTCTTGACACCTCCATCTAAGACCTTAAGCACATCAGATGTGGTTCTGATTTTAGCACATGGTAAAAGTGCTATGAGCTGGTCCAGTATTTCCACTGAACAGTTAATCGCATGAATGCGATAACATTCGGGCAACTTACTAAGGACAATGTCCAAAGCCATACAGTCAGGTATGGGTAGCCCTAGCTCAATCAGACGATCATGATGGGCCTTCATCAATACGACATGTTCATAAATAGAGGAGTCATGCGATACTTTAGTGTTCACAAACTTTTGAAAAATAGAGTATCGTTCCTCTCTTTGAGGAAACTCAAACAAATCTTTGAGCTTCCGAACAATGTTGTAGGCACTCATGTCATGCAAGTTATACTAGAAATCCGGTGACATGCTGGACAGGATAAACTTAGTTACCTCATGTGAATCCTTGGTATGCTTATCCAATTCTGCCTTAGTACGGTCATTGTGCAAGAATGATGGCAGATTTGGTATAGGCCTGTCCAGGACATAGAGTTTGCCAAACACCTTTAGAAGACTTCTTAGGGTGGCTTGCCATGAGATGCAGTTGGTCTTGGTCAAAGTGTCTAGTTTTATCATTGAATTTAACGGGTTTGAGTTTTCAATAGCCTTCTGAAAAATAAGCAAAGTATCTTAATTAGTATTTTCGATGTTTGGAATTCTTAAAAAATGTGGCAAGTATTTATATTTAAGAATTATGAGAATTCAATCAATTACTAAAGGCAGTTGTAGCATGCAATCAGTAGTAATTAAGTAAAAGAACTAACATCGAATGTCAGTTGTGAATAATCGGTCACAACTCTCGTTTATGAGGCCGCAATAACATCAAATGTTTTATGCGATACGTTCAGCCTCATCTATGCCCACTTCTATTTACAAGGATCCACGTTACGGTGTTGTAGTTTCAATAACGTGACCCCCTGCAAAGTAGAGGAATAGTTATCCGAGGTGGCCTCATGTACAATTACTGTGTTGTAGCTCCAATAATTAGTACCTTAGAATACACCCTACACGCCAAGTACGGTGTTGTAGCTCCAATACTGACGTTTCGATAAATGTATTCCCAAGTTGGATTAGACATGGGACGGCATTAACTATTAATTATTATTTACCGGATAGAGATATTAAACCAATTTTAATATATATTTATTTTTATCGTTTGACCGAGAACGAAAAACCCTATGATCACTCGAGACACCTTATTAAATAACCTATTATTTAAAATTGCCTAGGCGTTCGCGAATGAATTTTATATGTGTGTAATCGGCCATTAGGTCACTTAATCTTGCTAGACCCTGATTAGCAAGATTAATTAGGGTTAGGAGGTATACAGTTATATAAAATATAAAACAACCCCACGGTAGGCAACTCTTGCGTCATGTGTCTTGTTATAGCTCCCACTGACCTCCAGGACTCCTCTTGGTTCGTTGTTGGATCTTCAGTCTTTGGTTTATAAAAATGTAAAGTTTCCAAATTTGGAAAGTTATAAAAATAAAAACCCTAATTTCTAATTTACAACTATGAACCCGAAATCTGGGCCAATAAAAATAAAACTGCTAAATTACAATAATGGGCCAACAATTGGACCAAACCATAAACAATCACAACAACCACAAAATTTAATAAAATTAAATACGAGGGTCGGGCCGTAAGAAAAATATTATATATATATATATATATATATATATATATATATATATATATATATATTAGAAAAATATATATATATATATATCCATATAAATTCGAAATTTATATGTATATGGGTATTTATAATTATCACATGATTCAAAATTAAATAAAATTAAATTCGCGATCTGGAATTAAATCGAAATCGCGAATCACCGGTTAAAATAAAAAGACTGGTTTTCGATTTGCATGCGGTGAGCAGGGCTCTGATACCACTGTTGGGTTTTACAGTGGTGTTCGGGTTACCCGTTTAGTAATTTTTTTACTAAACAAATATATATATTTACATTTAACCAGATAAATATATATTAACAGATTAACGCAGCCGAAACATTAATTTTATTAAAACGAGAAAACCGTAAAACCGTTACAGGATCAAATCACCATGAACACGCAAACACGAAATTAAATACAACGACAAAATCAATATCTAAATAAATATATTAGATATACCTTAGCAGGACCCGAACAATCGTTCGAGACACCGGGATTCAACATGTCGTCGCTAGGGTTGAACGAAACCATAGAGTCAAACTTCATCGTCAAGTCTTCTACCGAGTTGACCGGATAAGTTTCTTCGTCACCAAGAAACTGAGTGACTGGTGGATCTTGATCCATGAATTCTGGTAACGGTGGAATCATCCCGAAACACAAACCAGATCCGGGGTTAAAAACCTCGTGCTCATAGGTCACAACCGGCGGTGACACGTTCACCGGCGGCGGCGGTGCTCCTTCGCCAAAGGCAGGGCGGCGATGGTGGCCGGAGAAAGTTTCACCGGATAGAGCGGTGTGGGCCAAGACGGGGACGGGATCGTGGTGGTGGTGGCAGCAGGCGGCAACGGCGGCGGCGGCGGTGGTTCTGGCAGAGGCGGCGGTTGCTGGCGTGGAGGCGGCACGACGGCGGGGTGGTGACGCCATGGTGGTGCGATCGGAGGTGGTCGGCGAAGAGGCGACGGCGGACGATAGCTGGCGCGGCGCTAGAGGAGGCCGGCGGTCGGCGGTGGTCGAACCCGAGGGGGGGTGGTGACCGAGATCGCATGGAAGAGAGGGAGAGAGAGAGTTAGGGTTTTAGTTTTTAGGTTTCTTGATTACTTAACCCTAAACCCTCAGGATTAAGTATATATTTATAGCTGATCCTAAACCTTTTTGAATCCAATCCAAATTGGTTTAATCTCAATTATCTCTTTAAATAAACACTTTATTTAAAACCTCTCAATTATCCACCAATTAATCAATTATCTAATTTATTTAAATTCATAATTTAAATAAATACAATTAATTAATTCATTAACCATTTATTTAATTAACTAAACAATTTAGTATTTAAATATAATCCACCAAAGTACTAAACTTAGTAATTAAGTTTCGTTCGTTTACCGATTAATAAATTAATTCGGATTTCTTGACACGTTGACCCAGTGTAACTCTTACAGATCAATGACCGGGTCGGTCACGTTAACTTGTCGGATCTCGACATTAATATCCAATAGTAATCACCTCCAACAACCCTTCCATGCGCTTTGATTCTTTATTCACAGCTACATCATTACCTGTATTCATTGGGCTGCTAGAAGTTTCTAAAATGATTGGAACAGGTGGTGTTTTTTGTTTTTCTTCTGGTTTAAGGAAAGTGGTGGTCTTTATCAACTTATCAATATCTGGATTAGCTATTTTTTTCATTAACTTTCATCATCGACTCCTTTTCAAGATTATCAATTTCTTCTAGGTAACCTTGATTGTATGGTGATTTGGTCGGTGTTATCTGTAATGATATCTTATTAAAAACCACACCTGGGGTGGTGTCAAACACTGGTTGTGAAGGATTAGAATCTGCAGTGTTCGCCTTGTTTCCCTGTGGTGTTAATCCTTCAACTTCTAAGTCATATAAAGGTCTACTCATTTGGATTTTAACTGGGTTTTCAATTTTTTCCTGCCGCACCTTTTGACACTCATCAAATGTCTTATCAAGTGAAGATATGAACGAGTCGCTGAACTGTGTATGTGGTGTGCTATCAAAATTTGGCCCCTTGTTCATTGGTCCACCTTTGTTGATAACTTCTAGAGTTTCGAGCTTCATAACTACTCTAAACATCTCTCTTTCCGACCCTTCATCGGTGTCTTTTCTTCTTTTGATTATGTATTTGAATACTTTATTATCAAATTTCTAACTGGCGACTTCATTCTCATACCACTCTTCGAGTGTATCATCATTCTCTACACCAGCGCCCATCGTGGTATGCTAGGATTCTTCTTTATTCATGGCGTTTTCTTTCTGATCTTACCTCTCCGACGCATCACCACGCTGATTTAAAGCTGTCTCAGCAATCAAATTGTTCCATTCAATTAACTTATACTGCACAGCCACGTTCTCTGGATATTTTGTTAGTGCCTCTTCAAATAATGTTCGTACGTTGGTGACAGAGTTTGTAAACTCTTTCATTTCATCTGTTATTTGGGTAATCAATACCTGTATTAACATTTTAAAAGAAAAAAATATGTAACACATATGGTGTTTTTTGGTTCTACCAATCCCAAAATAATGCATAAACATTTACATGATGTAAAACCCAAATAAGACATCATAACAGATGTAATATGTCAATATCATACCTCCCCGACAAATCAGGATTAATATGGTCCTCTCCAAAATCTTGATTGAGCAATACTTCATCTGCATTATTACATTCGTCAATTCTGGCATCAGTAAAGTTAACATTGTCTTCTTCATACATTTGTTCTGTCCCTGCAACTTCTTGCTCTTTAGTACTTTCATTAGTGCAGATTGGTGTTATTACGGGCATTCTCAAATGGTTGCCGGATGGCGAGACATCACAACCTGAAATATTTTTTTTAATTCTTCACTTTCTTTCCATAGTCTCAGTATTTCAGCCTCTTGCATTGGATCATTGTACATACGAGGTTTATACATAACAACAACACTATGTTCTACAGCAGATACATTTCCTGTACCGTCTTTATCGATCGCACTGACACCTTTAACATTTGTACCATCATACTCATCACCTCCTTTTGTGGTGTTTTTTAGTTCAACGTTAGGTTTCGTTTTATCACCACCATCAACAACATCTCTTTTATGATGTGCATCTTCCTCCACAACTACATTTGCCTCATCTTCTTCACCATCTTCATTTAACATCTCCTCAGTCATGTCCTTCTTCACACCTTCCCCTACTTGTTTTTTAACACACTCTGAGGATCCCGGTTTTTCCATCCTGCTTGGTGTTCTTCTATCCAGAGCATTGAATAACCAATTTTCACACCTAACAAGAGGTTTCGTTTGATGTATCCTATGTAGCTGTTCAATTCCCCAGCTCCTTTTTTTTATGTGTATTATACACCATTGCCATCTGTGTTTAGAGTAAAAAAAAAGAAAAAAAATGAACGTTAGTGTATTTAATTTATACCAATATTATGTATAATGCTTACTGTAGGTGTAATGGTGTGGTGTGTTTCTTACCGATAGCACCAACAAAGAACCACTGAAACGCATTTTGTGTATACCAGGTTTCCCCTTTCTTTTAGTTTTATTCAAACAGTCGATAAGGTAATCACACCATCTTAGGTGACTGATCTTGGTATTTGGTGTTATTGCATGCAAGAAGCCCTGGTTAACGGTGCTGTTATCATTTGTTCTTCCAACTACTGTCATAACTGCTAGCAAGAAATTCAGCTGAAACAGTCATCCATAATCCTGCCTTAGCATAATTCTTTCAAAAAACCCAAGCACATATGGCCTAGAAATCCATTGCTCATTTTCAATTGGCTCCGCCATTCAGCCACTACAGGATACTTGATGCTGGTTCTCTTTTCAACTATTTTTATGGCCCCAATTGGCACTCCTAACAGCTTATTCACTAATTGTGGTATTATTTGAATGTTTCTCTACCCCAAACAGAACACACTTGTATTGCATTGTAGTTTTGTAGAAGCCAATAACCTAGTGTTGTGGGTATTGAATCTATTTGCACGCCTAACAATCTTCCGAACCCCATTTCATCAACCAATTTTCTTTGATTTTCGGTGAACTTGGCAAACCATTCAGTTAAATTAGAAGGTGATAACCTCACTTTAATCCTATTATCGTCGAATGGATAGTATTTGTTGGTCCTCACTGGCACATATGGTGTTTCAGTTTTCTTACATATCTTTGGTGTTTTTTCCTCAAAATCAGAGTCATCATTTTGTTCATCACTCAATCCGGTTTTCAATTTTGTATGCATTTTCCCCTTCCCTTTTCCCTTATCCACACCCATTTGTATTTTCTGCTTATTCCCTCTCATTTTAGACTCACTAATGTTTTTTGGACCTTTTGGGATTGTTGACGATCTTTCAAAATCTGCAAATACTCCCAAATAGGTAATGGTGTGAATAGCAATCATGGTGTAAAAAACAGTTTAAATTAGATCCTCAAAGCTAATAAAAGTTTATTAAATTCCATACCTGAGTCACCCATATCCAAAACAATTGGTTGTCTGATGTGTTTGTGTAATTAAATGATGCTTTGTTTGCTAAACGGGAGCTTTTTCGCTTGCCCCTACCTAATTTTATGGAAAAATTAAACCTTAAGCAACAGAAAACTCCACCATCAGAAGATATTACAAATCAACACATTACTTATACTTCCTGAACTATGTAATGTTTTACATCAATATCATTAGCAAAACACAATAAAAACACTACTCATCAAATATCATTACCAAAACCCTAGAAAAAAACATTAATCATCCGAAATAGTCTACAGTTTTCCCGATTTCAACTATCGGATTCGTAAATATACATAGTAAGAAATATAATGCACCTTTTATGGCGATTGTTCTCTTCCTTTTACCTTCTCTGAAATACAAGTAAGAGTAGAATTAGACGCCAATATGATCAAAAGAATGACGATTCACAAACACCAGATAGTTCAAGATTAAATTACTATCGTGTGACTCATTCTTTGACGCCATCAATTCTTTGATAATCTCGTGTTTTTATCTATATATGCACCTGATTTTGTGGAATCCTTGCGGTTTTTTGGTTCTGATTTTTCGCAGCAGGGTTTTTTTGGAGAGTTTGAATTTTGAAATTTATAATTAAAAAGAAAGTAATTATTTATTTACCTTTATGCCCTCCTCGCCACGAATGGAACATTTTAGCGCGCCTAAAATGTCAAAAAGTTTCACAATACACCCCTGCTTGATCATCACCGTTGATTGATCTGATTGGATGCTCCATGAACGTCCGCAATGGATGTAGGTTTTTTAATGAATGTAGTATAATGTAATTTCACTTTATTTTATTCGGTCGCACCGGAAGGGTTACACCTTGCTTTCGGTCAGCTAGGTCTACGGAAATGGGTTTAACGTGGTTGCCGGTGGAGTTGAACAGACGGAAGATTAACAAGAATTGACGAAAATCACAAAATACAAATTATTTTAAATCAACTTTAGTCTATTAACTTTTTTACTCAATGAATTGAGTCGGTGGAGTTAGATCTTTGCAGGTTCACGTGTTTCTATTGAAACGCACATGGTGAAAATCACCGTTCAAATTCATCGAATTACACGATTTTAGTAGAAGATGATGGTGGAAGAACAGAGGATATGGGCGAAGATGATGTAAAAACAAAGGATATGGCCGTAGATGGTGCAATGGTTTTTGAAGACGACGGAGTAGGTAGCGACAAATTACAGATAGAGAGGATCACAAAAAAGGCAACGAAAGAGGAGCTGGTCTCATTTTGAAAAAAAAGATAGGACCCTTTTGTTTTATTATGGTCTCCCTTGCCGGATAGGGTGAACTTGGTCGAAGACGGTTGAACATGAATATAACCACTAGGACTTGTCCTAGTGGTTACCCTCTTGGCTCTTAGGGCTTTGGTTACTATGTGACCCAAGTTCTAATCCAAGGGGAGGCAGTTTTACCCCATGTTGTCTCAGGAGGGGGTTTCTGCCAGGAGAAAGCTTCAGGAGGGGGTGTCTTGGTTCTCACGGAGGTCCGAATAATCGACCTTGGACATAGCCCCGCAAGGGTAGGTTTACACGTGAGACCAAAGTCGCCTGATCGATGCCGTTTCAAAAAAAAAATGAAGAAAATGATATTCTTTTTACTGACTTTGTTTTATTTATTTAAGTTTAAGGTTTTTCTTTAAAGAAGAATTAAAAACTTTTGAAAGGATAACTTTTTAATTTTTCCTATATTTCATTTTTTTTTTGGTCCGGATCCTTTAACTTTTATTGTTGTTTTAAACTCTTTTTTCTTTTTATTTTTATTGACTTTTTCAATATGTATATGCTGTCTTTATTAGATATATTTTAGTAGAATCGGTTCATGTAAGTAAATCAGTTTAAATAAATAAATTATTTCTTCTGTTCTTGCATTTAGGTTAAGATTGTAAATTAGAAAAGTTGTTTTAATAGTTATATTACGAGTGTCTTCATTTGAATTCAGATCAGGTTTCTCCTTACTAAGGTCAAGTTTCCCTCCATCTAAAATCAACATGTTCTTATATTTTATTCATTTCGTATAATTTGGTTCTAAACATCCCATTAAAAACGACTTAGATCTTACCCGTTACATCTATACGTATAGATATTAAATCTAGGTTAAATATATGGTTTCAAATAAATTATAAATATTTATGTCAAACCATTTAACAATCCAAGTAGCTCGGTTATTTAAATTAAATTTGTAAGAACTCTTATATAATGATGATATATTACAATTATATTATTTTAATTCAATTATATATTAGGGATAGAGCATGGTATGCCAATATGTAGTAAGTAAAAACGTCAAAGTATATTAGTGATTGCAAAAAAATAATAATAAAGAGAACAAAAGTATAATAAAATACTACATGTACGTGTAAGGATTCTACCTGAGGTAAAGACATGTTAAAAGTAGGAATAAGTGTATTTAATTAGTAATATTGCATATATGCAAAATAAAGTGTTGCATATACGGAACATAGTAAGAATAAGTGTATGTAATTCGTAATACGGCATAACGCAACAAAAAGTGTTTCGTAGGTGAAACACATAAAATGTTCCATATGCGCAACAAAGAGTGTTTCATGTGTGCAACATAAAGTTTTGTATATATGCAACATAGAGTGTTTCATGTGTGAAACATAAATCATATATGCAACAAAGAGTATTGCATATATGCAACACAGAGTGTTTCATGTGTGCAACATATATAGTGTTGCATATGTGCAACAGAGAGTGTTGCATATATACAAGATAGGGAGTATTGCATATATGCAACATAGAGAGTGTTGCATATATGCAACATGTGTTGCATATATGCAACATTTGCATATATGCAACACAAAGTGTTTCATGAGTTTGTTTGGTTTTTGGAATGGATTGTTGCAGAGATCCAAACTAGTTTTATATGATACCTGAGTTTTACATATACGCAAGGGTGTTGCATATATGCAAAATATAAAAAAAACATAAGAGAGTATAAAAAGTATTGATAAAAAGAAAATAGAAGTATGTTGTAATGAAAACTTCAAAGTATATTAGTGATTACGAAATAAAAATTATATATAACAAAAGTAGAATAAAAAAAAGTCACTTGTATGTATGAGGATTAGGCCAACTATTAAAGACATTAAAGCATGTCACTCGTAATATTACATATATGCAACATAAAATATTACATATATTAGCATATGATTTTCTTGATGTCGAGGTTCTAGTTTTTTTTACATCCATCGCATATAAATAAAGACTAGCGATATGCTAGAAAAATACAAACAGTCACGAAGGAACAATACAACAAAGAAAAGAGAAGTACGCCAAAACACAAAATAAGCAGCAACCAAAAACACCTTTGGCATAACTTGCACGTGCATCAGCAGCAAACCCACCTCCATACCTTTGCATCGTTAGGAACCTGTGCACGTGCATCGGCAACAAACCCACTTCCATACCTTTGCATCCTTAGGAACCTACCACCAGCAACTATCCTAATTCTCAACATTGTATCATCATGCATATGTCCAAGCGACCCATCCAAAACAGGCCCTAAGTCTGAGGTGACCATCATAATTGTTTTATGGTATCATAATATGGTTAAATTAAAAGGTATCATAATAGCATCACAAATTTAACAAAAAGGGTGCTTAGGTAACCATCAAATGGTATCGTAATAGCACTATAAAATTAATTATCTCAATTCACTCATCATAATAATCTGATCCATCTTTCAAGATTTGTAATTTCACATTTTTTAGATATGAATACAGATAAAATTAGGAATCAAAATCATGTCATAAATCCATTTTACAACTTAATGTTTTATTTTTTTACAAACATATCAAATATGATTATTTGTAAGACTTGAATGAACATATATCTTGTTGTCATAAGCACCATTACATGTCAATACAATGAACTTGATCATGAAGACCTCAACTTGGTGCAAAAAAAAAGGTCACGGTGGTTGTTATCCAAAGTGTGATCTCTTCGCTGGTTGTTATAGATTTCTAAGCTAGAATCGCCGACCTTCGATAGTTACGGTTTCATTCTTTGCAATATTAAAATTCAATATGTCATAGAAAACATCTAATCAATTTAATAGATAAGCATGTTGATCAATTCAATCAAGTAATACACTAATACATATAAGGTGAGGACATACCGATAGAGATTAAGATTATAGATGACGATGATGATGCCATAGTCATGATCTTCCTCTTCCCTTTAGATGTCTTCTATTGATGGATTTTGTGACTAGAGAGAATAGTGTATGTGGTGGTGTTGTTTATGTTCTCTAGTCATATATTTATAAGACATCAAAGGGCAAGAGACCTTTCATATTATGTCATTATTCCCATCAAATAATGACTATATTAATAAGAACTTTATGTCATACATTAATAAGGACTTTATATGACTTAATATCATTTTGGTAGTTATTAACAAATGATCCCAAAGGACACATTCATGTAGGTATATTTCCAACATTCTCCCACTTGTCCGAGTGATCATTTGTGATGAGCATTTCTAAAGTTTGGCCAAGTTAATAACACTCATCAGATTTTGAATTTTAAAGTGTAGTAGAAAAATACAGTCATTGAGTTACTCTAAACTCAAGACCCCCATTAATCATACTATAATCGAAAAACGAACATAAGAAATTAAGAACCAAAATGACTAGATTGATGCCCTTAACGTTTGATTTATATGTAAAACTGTCTATATGTCATTTAGGCATGCATAACATATTTAGAGACAAAATAAATCAAAACGGATGAGGAATAGTTAATAATTAGTCATTCATATTATGACATGATCGGCCATTAGTAAACCTCGTCTTTATTATGAGCTCTAAGAAAAGACTTATGAGGATAGACCTTAAGTTATAGGATCCTTAAGCATATCATGAATGTTTTCAATACAATGACTTAGTTTCCTCTACTTGTTCTTAAATGAACAATAATCTTGTATCGAAAATTTAATGCAGCTCCACTAAAAACTGTTACTGGTTTAAGAGATTAGGATAGCTGACTTTATCACAATGAGTCTTCAATATGTTATGTTTGGAGTTACGGAATTATGAGTCTACTGGTAAAGTTACCAACAACATCTAGTGACAAACATATTATGTCATAATAACTTAGGTTGTTGTTATCAGTTTCTTATGACTCATCCATGATCCATTAGACAAATCTGTCCGCAGACATAAGGATATACCCCTGAGTTGACATTTCATATCCTTTTAATACAATAAAATCAAAATTTAAAGATAGTCAACTACTTTAAGTTTCTCACTTCTTCTATAGTTCAAATTTATAGTCTTTCGTTTCTTATAGATATTGAAATGCCATCTTAGATGCTTTATGATGAACTAAACTTAGGAAATGATTTTCATCATTTCTAGTATTTCAGCAATGTAGGCAATATCTAAATGAGTATAGACTTGAACATACGTAAGACTTCTAACTAATGAAGTATAAGATTTAATTACTTAAACCTTTATAATTAATCTCCTTTAGTTACTAGAGTTACAGACTGAGAGCAGTGCTGCATATTGTAATGTGTTGAACACATAATTAAGTCTTATGAGACTTAATTAATGTCTCATAAGGTTGGTATTGGTGTATTTTGATGCTTGTTTCATAAGAAGCATCTCCAAGATTTTAATGTCAAAATTATGCGAGAATAAGTCGCTTTGACACATGCAACAAAACTAATATATTACTTCCCTAAAATAATAAAGGCAAATGTTGTATTAGTTGCTCCCACTCATCTTAAGGTAGGCCTATTTATCCACTTATTATTGATGAGGAGTGGTTACATTTTTAATTTCATCAAACTTTAAATTTCACTTGTAAGTTTGCTTACTTTAACCCTTTATATGAATTTACTCATCTTAGAGACTAAGTGTCTTTTACTTTCAGGCTTGAAACCTTGAGTTTTGTTTATGAACATGTCTTTATGTTGACTGAGTATTGAGGAAAGATATTTTATAAGTCTGTTAAATGTCACTCTTAATTATGGGTGAGTAATAAGGACAATGATAATCTCTCAAATAATCATTTAGGAAAAAGAGGAAAAAGGGTTCTTAATTGATAATAGCCTTTAGTTACCAACCATGGTTTATAAAGTTCAATTTCTCCTTTCGGATTTTAGTTTAGCTATGGAAAACCAAACTTCAAACGTTATTCTGATTTAGGGAGTTAAGCTCATTAATCATTGCTTTATTCCATCAGATGATTTGATTGATCGCTAATAATGGCTCTAGTATAAGAGATATGATTAGTAATATTTCCAATATTCATGTGAGCTTTATTAAGGTAGGTTCATAATCATCAAAGTTAATAGGCAACTTATGCCTTGATGACCTACTAAGCTGGATCGAACGGGTTAGAAGTAAAACCATTAATAGTTTCATAAATTTCCTCTTGATATTTAAGTCAGGTATATTAGGAGTAACATTATTTTCTAAGTGTGTGGAAGTGGAGTACTGTTATCCCAGCGTGGTGTACAAGAGGTGTAATCAGAGTTAAATTCAAAGATTAAATTTAACTTTGTCTCTCCCCCCGCCTCTTGTACTTTTAGGCAAGTCATGGATAAGGACTTTTTTACTCCTCCCACTAACTTCAGAACTTTGATTACTCCCACTAATCTTAGAATTCCTTAGGAACTTGGCATGCAACATGCTTAGTGTTGAGGATTTTTTATTATTTTTTTTTGGCTAACAACTAATCATATGGTTTATACTTGGTTGTCTTCATGTCCGGATTTCAGAATGGATTTTAGGGACATATTAGATAACCGTTTTTAGCATATGAGTTGTTGTATTTAGAGCCTTGGTCTATAGGAATAGATGTATAACTTAGATGACATATTTATTATCATGTCTATAAGGATACTTAGATGCATAACTTAATGATGTATCTTTATAAGTACCATACATGATCTACTGGTTCGCACTACTATGATCCTTATAGATTGGGAGTGTCACCATTATTTGTATGTCAATCTTAGTATTTAATCTATTACATTTAATCTCACAACTTTCATTTTATGGTTAAGTTGATTTTCAACTTCGTCCTTAAAAGCTTTAAGGTGAGAAAGATGTTCCTCCTTAATTAAGTACAAGAATAAATAATCAGTTATGTGAGTGATCTAATGACTTATGCCAATATATTCCATTTTAGGATAAGATCCACTAATTTGTTTGAGTTTTGGTAAGTTATAACTCTTATTGGAACCTTGTATATTCCTTTAACACATGTATTCTCTTTGTTAAATTTCTCACTTTATGTGATAACAAAGATTATGAACGTGAATTATCTAGTTATAATTTATAAAGATTTTAATCCATTGGAACAAAACTAAACAATTATAACCAACAACTATGAGAGTTTAAGATAACAGTGACTTTGTCATAGCCATATGAAACCTTATAACCGTTAATGTCTTACTTTAGTAATGATACTAAGTTGGATCATAATGAGGTATCATAAAGTGTAATACAAAGATAGATTTTCATGGTTTGTATAACTTTGACATTAATTGTGTCACTAACTCTCGTTTTAGTTGTTCTTTTGGTTTATTTATGGTGTATAGATCGTAAGAAAACTTCTATAAGACTAGATTTTAGTTCATTTACGTGTTAATTTGAAAATTAATGGGCACAATTATCATTATTGATTATTATTTGTTAGCCAGTTGTTCCATTGGGAACTAGAACTGGAAGTTTTCTTGTATCTTATTTTGGAAAATTAGAAGTATCCTCCTTATTTAAGTTATTTTCATTGTATAAGGGTTAGTGATACTGAGGTGAACAAATATGGTTTTCTAGTTTAAGGCATTGTTTATCCTTTATGCAAAAAGTTGTCACACACTCGCTTTCCTTTGGTACTTGTGAGTGATGGCTGATTTAAAAGAAAAAACGTTTAAGTGTGCTAAGAAATGGTTCATTAAAAATTGCACTAGAATAACATTAATTTAAAACATGTCTGATCCTTTTAAGGGTCATCTTTTCGATTATTATGATGTGTTCACCAAATCATTAACCTAATTTATACTTTGTACCAAGCATCATTAGATGTAAAGTGTTTGCATGCAGTTAAGAAATTCATTTGAATTTTTATCACTCACTCAATGTTTAGATTAGGATATCTAAAACATCTCTCCTTATATTGATATTTAGGGAATCTTGATCATCATAAGAAACATTTGACTTTACTCGTTTATAATGCCCTCACTGTAATTTATTTATATCGAAAGGCAATGAGTCTTTTGTCATAACAGATAATCAAGATCATTATGATAAGAGGAAAAATTTTATGGAAAAATTTAGTGATTGTAAATCTAGAGTGGATAATTTATGGAGATTAAAGGTTATATTAGTTTGAAAGAAGATCTAAGAGTGATTATATAGGGTACTTAAAAAATTAAGGCACGATGATAATGATAAACTAAGGCATAATAGAAACGCACTATCATAAACTAAGCCATAATAATAATACATTATGATGAACTAAGGCATAATAAAATGCATAATCATAAATTAAGGCATGGTAATAAGGCACAAATTTTTTAAAACAAAAGAAGATGTGACATATTCCGTTATAACACCAAAATAACAGACTAATTAAGTTCTACTTAAATGAATCGGCTTTCGCTTTGTTTACTTGCCTATCACCTAAGCATTATGAACAAATTGAATATAAATTTCTATTTGAACATTGGCTTCGCTTTGTCTATGAACAATATCCAAATGTTATGAACAAATTTAGTATAAAGTTCTACTCAAATATTGGTTTCGCTTTGGCTATGACCAATATTCAAGTATTATGAACAGAGTAAATATAAGGTTCTGCCTGAACATTGGTTTCGCTTTGGCTATGATTAATATTCAAGCATTATGAACAAATTTAAATATAAAGTTCTATTTGAACATTGGCTTCGCTTTGGCTATGACCAATATTCAAATGTTATGAACAAATTAAGTATGAAGTTCTACTCAAACATTGGCTTCGCTTTGGCTATGACCAATATTCAAGTATTATGAACAAATTGAATATAACGTTCTATTTGAACATTGGCTTCATTTGGCTATGACCAATATTTAAATGTTATGAACAAATTAGTATAAAGTTCTACTCAAATATTGGCTTCGCTTTAGCTATGACCATATTCAAGTATTATGAACAAATAAAAAATAAGGTTCTACTTGAAAATTGGCTTCTCTTTGGCTATGACCAATATTCAAGTATTATGAACATGCTTTAAGAGATAAATTAAGACATATAAGTACAACACATCTCCTTCGGAAAGAGATGCAATATTTATGTAATTTAGCCTAAAATAATCATGTGTATCACTATATAATTGGTCTTTGGGTTCACTAATTAACAAAACACATGACTACTTTAAATGATAGCATTAAACTTCAATATAGAAACCAAAATAAATTCCATTGAAGTTACAATTAAGTATATAAGTGTATGATTAATACAAAAGTTCTAATAAATAACACTTATGATTACATAATTAGTCTCAAAATAAATATTATGTAGCATACATATGTAATCATATACCACAAATACTACATTTATAAAACAAATGTAGATAAATATAATATTTATCAAAAGATATGGAATTTCGAGATTTGAAAATTTTTAATTCACATGGCTTCATAAACAAAATTCATAATGACACTGACAATTTAGTCTAAACGTAAAATTTATAACTAAATTTGTGCAAATAATATATGCGAAAATATCACTATATTGTATGATAAATTATTATTAATAATTCTAAAAGACTAAAACAATCAAATTCCACTGATGAATATTTTGTGCATTACTTCAAATGATGAAATTTCATAACATTAGTGAAACCGATTATAAACATATATATTGTTTCGGTTTCGGTTGAATTCACAAAGTAAATAAAGTGATTACAAGATTGAATTGAAATAATCAACATTGCTCTGATACAACATGTTGATCAATTCAATCAAGTAATACACTAATACATATAAGGTGAGGGCATACCGATAGAGATTGAGATTATAGATGACGATGATGATGCCATAGTCATGATCTTCCTCTTCCCTTTAGATGTCTTCTATTGATGGATTTTGTGACTAGAGAGAATAGTGTATGTGGTGGTGTTGTTTATGTTCTCTAGTCATATATTTATAAGACATCAAAGGGCAAGAGACCTTTCATATTATGTCATTATTCCCATCAAATAATGACTATATTAATAAGAACTTTATGTCATACATTAATAAGGACTTTATATGACTTAATATCATTTTGGTAGTTATTAACAAATGATCCCAAAGGACACATTCATGTAGGTATATTTCCAACAAAGCAACAACAAATGTTGAATCGGTAAAAAACGATTGGGAGGATAGATGGATGATAATTCCATTCAACACCTTCTAAAAACTTGTTAAAATACCAAATAGCAGTAGTTCTTCTAGCATTAATAAGAAATTTTTTTCCTAAAGTTTAAAAATTCTCATCAACATAACCATGATTTTGAGTATTAGAGACACTGATAATTGAGTTATATAAATTTCAAACTGGTATCGTAATACAAAATTGTTTGTCTTCCACTAATTCTACTAATTTTGCATCCATTGAATTATACAAATTTCAAGCTGGCATCATAAGACAAAATTGTTTCTTTTCTACTAATTCTACTAATTTAACTAAGATTTGACCAAGAAAAAATTATGAAAGCACAAAGCTCAAAAGATACCTTTAGCATAAGCATTTGAAGCTACTGGAACATCAAATACGACAATCATAGAAATTCAGGGTAACACATACAAATCTCTTGGCGTGACAGATATGCGAACACCTTCACCATGCCCACCATTGTTGATGAGTGCTTCTCGGACTTTATTGATGACGTCCTCGATGACTTAGATATAGACACGACTAGTGGTGGAATTGGCTATTTCTAAGATCCTTGAGGCCGTGGAGTGAGAGAATAAACATTATTGAGAATTGAGTTGATAAATCAGAGATTGAGGAAGGTTTAGGGCTTGGGGGAAAATCACCCAATTAACTTTTGACTTCACCCTATTTTTCTAAATGGCCTTTGACTCACTCAAATACCTAAATAGCCATTGACTCAAGAATTAGCTATTACTTTTAATTAATTAAGCACCTCAATGTGTTTTTTGTTAATAACTTATATTTAGTGACCTTCTAAAAATCGAAATACACAGTCGTTTATAAATTTTTTTCTTAACATTTTAACATAAGTTTTATTAGAGAGGGGGTTCTTTTTGAAAAATGAATACTTATGTCTCGTAACCGACTTTCTATAATTTTAAAAAAATAACAATAGTTGGAGATAATGTAAACTATTGTCTAAATTTTTTTATAAAATTTCAAATTCAAATAAACATAGTCTTCTATTTGTAGCGAATATATAAAGTGATTGTGAAACTTTTAAAAACTGTGAGTTAAAAAATAGTCGTTAGGCTTCTAAGAGTATTTAAACTTATAAATTTATGGTACGTTCTTATTTTCAAAAAAAATACTTTTTGGGGTTACAAACATAATATTTAAAACTACTATAATTATATCTCTAAAGAATCTAATTTCATCGTCATAAAATTAAAATATGACGTTTACTTGAAAAAAAACATTGTGTAACGTCTAAATATATTATGTTAAAAAAATAGTCAAGCTTTTTTCTAATTTTCAACACTCGTAACACTCGAATTTATAGATGAATATTATATGGAGAAAGATGGTGAGAGGAGACAATACCTATAGGTGAAAGAGTCTAACTAAAAATAATATAAACAAATTAAACGCTAAACTTAATATATAAATTTTATAACATTAATATATAAAATTTAAGACAATAATATATAAAAAATCTAAAACAGGCTAACGTTTTTTTAAAATAATAAAAATTTAAAAAAGCTTTAATGCACTAGGTTAAAAAGGAATATAAATTTAAAACAATAATATATAAAAAATTTAAAACTTAAAACGTTTTTAAAATAATAAAGTTTTAAAAAATTTGAATGAATTAGGTTAAAAATGGAATATAAAAAGTTAAAACAATTTAAAAAATTAAGTTTTAAAGAAAATATAGAATTCATAACGTTAAAACAACAATCTATAAATTTAAAAGACTAATACATAGAAGATTTATAACTTAAAAGATTAAAAAAAGGTTGTATTTTACTTCATTTAATTTTCTTTTTTTAAAAAAAAATGGGCGCGGAATCCCCCATATATAGCGTTAGTACATGGCGTGAAGTTAGAAAATTGATTTTTTTTTAAAATTTCTTTTTATGGTGAGCGTGAAATTTTAATATACAACGCGAAATATCCATAAACGACGTGTGTATCCGGCACGAATTTGAACAAAACAATGAGATGGCAAGCTTCTATTGGCTGGGCTATTGTGGTAAAAAGTAAAGTCAACGGCTAGTCTGGTGATTAGATGGTGGTCCAAGGCTATTCTAGTGATTTTCCCAGGGCTTGGAGATGGAAGACGATCTCTAAAGAAATTGGGAATGAGGAACACAATGTGTCATCATTCAATTCTCTAACTTTTCCAATTGACCTAATTTACCCCTGTAGCTTTATTATGTTTAAAAATGGACGGGAATAGAGATTTTTGTCAAAAACTTATCAAAATTAAGTGGTTTTTTCAGTTTTCCAATTAAAAGTGCTTTTCCAAGGAACTCTACCCTATATATATATATATATATATATATATATATATATATATATATACTAGGATAGAACCCGTATGTTATACGGGCTAAATCATTTTTTTGAGGGTAAAGGGTTATACGGGTTAAATGATTAAAAAATATATATAATTGATAATTCATGCATACTCGTTTTATTACCTGAATAACGTATTACATTACATTTAATATTGTTATAATTCATAATATGGTATTGGTGACTTTACCTTCTTCGTAAAAAAAATATTTAGAGCATGTCTCTACTTGTATATTTGGAAAAAAAAATACAACATAAACATGATCATCTTTAAAAAATGGTTGTTAGAAAAACAATCCAACCCTGAATAGCGACTAACACTAACTTATAATTTGACAAACTTGAGACTTTAAGTCTCGATAGAAAGTTAGGTGGGTATAAAGTTTTATCAAAATTATAATGAACATATTCTAATTGTTGAGTATAAAGTCTAAATTATAATCAGAATATTATAATGTTAAATAAATAAAAAAATATTTATCTTGGTATATATTAGAAAACTTACAATTGTATTAGTCATGATGTTTAAAATTTCCAATTTGAATGAACATGAATCCTTTGATATGATTGAAAAACTATTTAATATTAGATATTATGAACATAAATTTTGTCGTGTACGGATTTCTCTATAAATAGTATCACCCACAATGTTGATTGAATTTATAAAACAATATTAGTTATTTTTTAATTATAATATTAAATATGATTTGCTCAATTGTATATGAAAACACAGTAAATAAGTGTCTATTGGTATTTTATAAGTTTTTTAAATATTTATTAAATGAAAATAATAATAGTTTAAAAAATAATTTTAAATACAAATTAGATGTAAATTAATATATGATTGTTATAATTCCATAAATATAATTAAATAAAGATATATCATGATTATAAGGGATATAATTTTCAAAAAAAAAATTTAGTAAGGAGTAGATTTGGGAGAGAAATTTTGTTTGAGATTGATTATAGTGTTGACAAGTGTCAGCAATTGTAATTATTTATTAGAGTAGGAAGATATATATATATATATATATATATATATATATATATATATATCGGGTGAGGTGCATTGTAGAGACTTTCGCTTGTTAAATAGCCCTATTTGACATGTGAAATTATTTAAAAAGTGTGAAAAAAGAAAAATTAGAATTTATCACAACCATTAGATCTGATCTAATGGTAAAAGAAGTGTTTACATGTCTACACTTATGAGAGTGTCTATAATGAACTTTTCTCTCTCTCTCTCTCTCTCTCTCTCTATATATATATATATATATATATATATATATATATATATATGAGTTAATTTCGTTTTTGGTCCCTGAGGTTTATCAGTTTTCTCACTTTTAGTCCAATTTTAAAAAATAATCAATTTAAGGGTCTCACCTTTGTTTTTTTTTCCTCAATTTTGGTCACCTTCAAAAATTCATCCAAATTAATCGTTAAAATGAATGACATTTATGTCCGAATTGAACTCTATTCACCTTTAGATGGATCGATTTCCCTTTTAAGTTGGTGAATTAGAGTTTAATTTGGACATAAATGCCCTTAATTTTAATGATTAATTTGGATGAATTTTTTAAAGTGATCAAAATTGACAAAAAAAAACCAAAGGTGAGGCCCTTAAATTGATTTTTTTTTAAAATTGGACTAAAAGTGAGAAATCTGGTAAACCTCAGGGACCAAAAACGAAGTTAACTCTCTCTCTCTCTCTCTCTCTCTCTATATATATATATATATATATATATATATATATATATATATAGGGATATATATATAGGGTTAAGTTTTATTGAAAAACTAAGTTCCAGTTGAAAACCGGAAAACCAATATTAAATGAAGGCTATTTAGGTAATTTTAATCTTCTTTTTTTCTTTTCTAAATTTTTTGTGTCTATCCACCTAATGGCCACCTAGCGACCTTAAAATAAATAAATAAATAAATAAAAGTGAATAAAACATACTTATTTTGGGGTTCGTCTGATTATGTTGCATATATGCAACATAGTATGTTACATATATGCAATATACTATGTTGCATATATGCAAAGTATGCAATTTACTATGTTGCGTATATGCAACATAGTCGGATGAACAAGATGAAAAAAAACATTTTTTTTTAGAAAGTTATCATGTGGATATATGTGAAATTAAAAGAAAAGAAAAGAAAAAGAATGTCAAATTACCCAAATAGCCTCCATTTAATATAGTTTTCCTTTAGTTTCTCAGTAAACAAAATAAAAGTAGTTTACCAAGGAACTTTACCCTATATATATATATATATATATATGGGAAGGGACTAATATTAACCCTTCCTTAAAGTGATAACCAACTAACAACCATCTAGTGGTGGAAAAAAATCATATTGAACCAGATAATGTCATATGTTTTTTTTTTTAATTTTTAAAGGGCAATTCTGTCATTTAACACACCCACATAAAAACCCCCTTTCATTTTAAAAAGTTCATAACTTTTTTATAGTTTGTCGGATTTTTATAAAAGGTGCACCATTAAACTCGTCTCATTTTAATCTTTATCTGATCAAATATAAGCCCTTGGATCAAAAGTTGATGTCTTGGATGATGGTTAATTAGTTAGTTCACTAAGGAATGGTTAATAATTGCTCCCATTCCTATATATATATATATATATATATATATATATATATATATATATATATATATATATGTGGTGAGGTTCATTGTAGACACTTTCGCATGTGAAATTCTCTGAATAATGAGAAAAAAAAGAAAAAAAGAAAAAAAAATTAATCACAACCATTAGATCAAGAGATCTAATGGTGAAAGAAGGTGTCTACATATCTACACTTATTGGGGTGTCTACAATGAACTTTTCAATATATATATATATATATATATATATATATATATATATATATATATAGGGGAAGGATCAAATAAAAACAAGATGTTATTGCGAAAACACGAAAACAAATATTAAAACCTCTATAACTTTCTCATACGTTAATATTTTTTAAAAAAAATTACCCCAAAAGTCTTAAAATTATGTCACCTTTAATTCTGGGAAAAAAAATTAAACATTTAAAATTTCGTAATTTTTTATTATTCCACATGTGCAATAATACGTATTAATTATATTACACATGTGCAATATTAACAAAAAAACGTTAATTTTTTTAAACTTTTTCAGAATTGAAGATAACAAAATTATAAGATTTAGGGTGCAATTTTTTATCAAAAATATTAACGTATGAAAAAGTTATAGAGGTTTTAATATTATTGCACATGTGCAATAATAAATTTTTATTGAACATGTGTAATAATAAAAAAATTAAAAAAAAACGTTGTTTTTTTTAATTTTCTCCAAAATTAAAGATAACGAAGATTTATGGTGCAACTTTTTAGAAAAAAAATTAAAATATGAAAAAGTTATAAAGGTTTTAATATTATTGCACATGTGCAATAATAATAATAAAAAAATTATTGCACCTATGCAACAATAATTTTAAAAAAAAATTTGATTTTTTTAAATTTTTTCCATAACTAAAGATAACATAATTTTAAGGATTTTGGTGCAAATTTTCTTAAAACATATTAACGTATGAAAAAGTTTTAGAGGTTTTAATATTTGTTTTCTTGTTTTCGCAATAAAAGTTGTTTTCACATGAACCTTACCCTATATATATATATATATATATATATATATATATATATATATATATATATATATATAGGATGGAAGAAATTATTTACCATTACTTAGTGAACTAACTAATTAACCATTGTAGACACCCCCATAAGTGTAGATAGGTAGACACCCTATTTCACATGTGAAATTTTCTGAACAATGAGAAAAAGGAAAAAAAATATTAATCATAACCATTAGATCAAGAGATCTAATGGTGAAAAAATGTGTCTACCTGTCTACACTTATGAAGGTGTTTACAATGAACTTTTCACTATATATATATATATATATATATATATATATATATATAGAGAGAGAGAGAGGGGTTAAAATGAAAACTAGGTTGAGTTGTGAAAACTTGGAAAACTCATTCTCAACCCTTGATCTTCATAATCTAATGGATGAGATTTTTTTCTTGATTTTTCATTTAAATTAATTCACCATTTTCTTTATTTTTAGTTGGCAAGGGCAAAATAAGAATTTGTAAAAAGCTTCTGCAGCCCTCTGTACTTGCAGACCCTCTGCATACTTATCAAATCTCTCATCCATCTCTCTCTATTTTCAAATTTACTCTCCTCCATGTCTAATGAACCCACCACCATCACCTACTTTGAAGATCTGAGTCATCAAAGAAACCCAACTTACGAACATCACTGAGTCAGAAGTGGTGACCGGAAGTTGAGCCATTGCGACCGTTGATTCGTGACTGTTGAGCCGTTCAAGCCATCGTCTCCACATCTCCAACCGTCGTTTCACCGCCACTATCAAGTCCTCCTACCGTCCATGGAAGCTCCGATCTTCCGTCACCATTGCAAGTCATGCGGCGTTGTTCCACCACCAACATGAGCCATCGCCATCGCATATGGATAATTGGTTTCCAGATCTGAAAGGTACGAGGGTAAAAGAGAAGAATCTAGACAACGACGGAGCTAATAGGCACGGCGGAGGTTCGCCGCCTCAGATTGGTGCTCATAGCCTTCGGCGTTGGCTGCGGTTACCCCAAAAAGTCCAGCGGTTCTAAGTTGCAGGTATATCTTCTTATCTTTGTATCTAACGCCTTATATTTTTTTTTCAAGATTTGTTCTAAATATGGAGAACATAATTTTAGACATTTTGCCTAAATTGGTTTGTTGTAATCCTACGATTGAAATTAAAAAAAAAAGAAGATTTATTCAATTTATTATTTTGGGAGAGATGAAAAGATGATCCATATGATCCGAGAGATTTGAGTGATTAGAATGTAGATATTTGAACTAAATTTACCCTTCTACCCTTGTTTCTTGATTTATTTTACATAAACCCAACTGAAAATTATTTTTAATTACATCGATATGAACCACTTTTTCTTTATAATATTTTTATTATATAATAATTAAGTTTATGTAACATTTCGGTTATTCTGATTATTTGTACCTGACCCGAACTCAAACTATGAATGATAATCAATGAAGGATCATGTTCTATTTCATTTTATTATTCTCTTTTATCATTTGAATAAGTTTAATTATGTCATTTAATGTATCGTTCGTGAGTCGTTTCAATGTCTTGCATTTATTGCATTTTAAATCGCTAATTCGATCGTTTTCGTTATTTAAGTCAAACCGAGCGATTACGCGAATCAATAAATCGCTAATTCGATCGTTTTCGTTATTTAAGTCAAACCGAGCGATTACGCGAATCCGAACACGTATTAAACTTGTGGGTAATACTAGTCACGCACACAAGTAGGTCCGTGTGAAGTTTCATGAAAATCAGAGGTCGAAACACGAATAACGAAATCTTGGTTTTCGTGCGCGTTCGGGAATTAACCGGACGATCCGTGAATCTCGAAAATCACATTTTATGATCTCATGATGTTCTTTCATATATTTCGAGCTTGTGTTTAAAATTTGAGGTCATTCTGATAAATAACGAAGGTGTACGAGCGAAAAGAAGAAAAAAAATGATAAATAAAGAAGAAATAAAAGGAAAAAAAATAATAAAAAAAGATTGTGGCCGCCCAGATTTGAACCTGCGACCTCCGGGTCTAAGGTTCAACGCTCAACACATTGCGGCAGCGCTACTTTTGTGATTTAAGGCATGTTTCATAACTTATATTGTGTTTTAATCAGCTGATCGCGACCAGCTCGAATTTTAGGCTATTTTTGGCCTAAAATCCTCATTTCTAACTCGATTTGGTCTAGTTTTTTCCGATATTTTGTTCATAATGTCTCCTAACTTATTCTCCAAGCCAATTCCATGATTAAATTGATTTCCATAATCAATTTTAATCATTTCCCTTCTTAATTTTCTAGACTTTTTCTCCAAGACTTACCAAAAATCACTATTATGCTCAATTAAACCCTAAACGACCCTCTACCCTATAAATACCAGTTGATAATGCTCCTATGAACATCCCTCAAGCTTCTTGAAGCCTCAATTTCGTGCCTTGTCCAACCGTTTGCGTTTTCAAAAGTCAAAGTCCACCAGTTTGACCTTCCGATTTGACCAGCTTCCATCGACTTTCACGAGTGAGTTTCTTCATCAAAGTTTCTTGTTTTTGTGTGCTTTACAATACCTCATTGTTGGATTTGACCAAATATCCTCTGTATCAAAAGTCAAACCTTAAACGCACACTTTAATTGGGGAAAAACTACCAAAATTCACAATTACCAATTACCAAGGGTTGTAATCTGTCCTAAATAATATTTTAAGTATATTATGATGTATCCAAACCATCAAAACTGAATTTTTATTAAAAACCTAAGAGTTATGCGTTTTGACCCGTTAAAGTAAGTGTTTTATCACATAGTTTTCTAATCTAACAATTTTGTAGCAAATGAAACATACTAACCCACTTCTTGGGTGTTAATAAACATATGTTAAGGTTTTCATAAGTCTAAATATGACCGTCGCAAAATATTACAACCTTTGGGCCATTTATGTAATTATTGAAACTTAAGGGGTAAAAGTGTAATTTTACTAAAGATATGAAATTTTCAGAATTGTTATGATGTTTTAGTAATTATATAATAACCCTAAATTCTGGGAAATTATATTTTTAAGACTTTGTTGAATTGACATAATTAACCCCTAAGTTTGAGAAATTACAATTTGAACCCTAAACTTTACTTAATTATCAAAAGTGGCATTTATGATCATAAAAGGGTCTTTTAGTAACAATAACTACTAAATAAAATATTTTTGACATAAATAATAAATAAATTCCCCAATTAATCGTTTAAAGCTTAGTCTGATCGTTCGGTCTTTACAATTGTCAATTCTTTGAATTCTTTAGGTTTTCATCAGGGTTAGTTATTCTCGTGCGTTGTTCGTTCTTTGTCACCTACTTGGTTTATCAGGTGAGTATTCATAGCCCCATTTTTGTTTTATGTTTTGGGGTGTAACATGTACACTTATCGAACTTTCATACTATATATTTTTCATTTAACTCAAATGCGATTCTTGTTCGTTATTGTGTGTTTTGCTTGTATGTGAACTGTATGTCATATTGCATGTTGTTCGTTCGTTATGTTTCATGATCATTCGCGTAACATTAACTGTAAAAAGCCTGGGTTCCAATAATAGATATATTGGGGTGACGTCCCACTTGACTTGACCGGTTTTGGCGTCGAGTGATTGGTAACCTAAGTGTCAGGATTGGTTTATGCACTCCACTTGTACTTGCTTTATTTCATTACATGTTCTTTCATACTTATGCATTTCCACATAACGTTAGATCGCATGTTTTACTTACATTCTATGCCGAACCTATGTTTACTCACCAACTCTAGTAGTTGACTTTATTATGTTGTACATGTTGCAGGACATAACTGATGATTTATTGTGGACACTTAGGACATGCTTTTGGACCTAGATTAAGATTAAAATAAGACAATTATTTGTTTGTTTGGATATCACTAGTTGTATGACATTATTTATGTATGATGAGTGGCATGTTTAAATTTGGTAACTATATTAGTTGTCATGAGCATCTGAACAATCCTCATGCCCCAACGTATTCCGCCGTTGGTTGGGGTGTGACAGTTTATTTTCTAAAAGAGTTATTTTTATTATGGATTTTAAATTTGTGTCATAAATTTTGTTAACTAATATTACATATGTATTTTGACTCATGATGTAATAACTAATATTACATATGTAAATTTACTGACATGTTACATCTCATTATCTGTGTAATTTTACATATGTAACATGTTACATCTCATAATTATGTTCCATATGCAAGTTAACATATGTACTTATAGTAGAGCTTGTCCGAAATTTTAATGATCTAAATGTACTGATGTAAATATTTTAACGATGTTACATATGTATATTTACCTATGAAACATATGTGACGATGTTACATATGTAACTTTACTTACGTACTTATGGTAAATCTTGTCAAAACTTTTAACGATGTTACATATGTAACTTTACCTACGTAACATATGTAACATTGTTACATATGTAATTTAACTATGTACTTATGGTAAATCTTGTCAGAATTTTTAACGATGTTACATATGTAATTTTACCTATGTAACATGATATGGTAAATCTTGTTAGATTCTTTAACGATGTTACATATGTAATTTTAGATGTGTAACATATGTATATTTAATTTTACATGTGTAACGCAAGTATATTTACCTATATAACATAAATAACATGTGTAAGGTTGTATGTATATTATTTAATGAACTTATTTTTTGTAGGTGGAGAGATTTATGTGTCAAGGATGAGGATGATTATAAAAAACGGAAGCATAAGTAGCTTTGATATTTTTGTTAGCATTGTTATATTTTTATTTTTGTTTAATATGATTGTAATTGCTTCCTATAATTAATACAAAATACTGATTGTAATGGTCTGTTTTTAATTGATACAAATAGTTTTCATTTTTGTATTATTAATAAATAATAATAACGAGCAAAAGACTCACGCGTTGCTGCGGGTTGAAAGTTTTTGTAAACATGTGCATACATTCATATAGTACAAAAGTGACTATAGTCATAGAGATTAGAGTTGTTTTTTACATAAAGCAAGTCATAGTAGAAAGTTAAGTTGTTTTTCAAATAGCATGTGCGTTGCTGCGGGATGTGTTGATTTGGTTAACCATTAAATTGTCAATTGTCATTGTATGTTTTTGTTCTAAATTCTTGGTATCTGATTTTATGCAAACAATAGAGAAAAAAACAAAGCAAAACAATAAAAAAAATTAAAAGATATAATACGTTGAAAAGTTTATTCCATTATTTTTTTCTCGCTGGAATGAATTTTATCACTTTACCATGTATCTAAGTTCCTTTATTTAATAATTTTTATTGCGACTCTTTACCATGATGCAGAGTTTAACTTGTTAATTTAACAATTTAACTTTCCTTCACTGTTTACAAAATCTAACAAGCTTAACATATGTTGGTAGTTTTTAATCAATTATTTGCAAATGTGTTTTTTTTTAAATGAAAGTCTTTATGAAGCTATGTTATCACGTGTGTAAGCGGAAAGTAAACTTGTACCACACTAAATCTAGATTAGATAAAAAGAAAATAAATCTTAAATTATCTAACCGAAATTGAGATGTAAGTTTTACCCTGTTAGGCTACTCGTAATGGGGCGCCATCCCCAATTTTTTTTAACATGGAGCCCCTTATAGCGCCCCACACCACTACGCAGGGGCTCCATGTTAGCATTCTCCCCCTTTGGCGTTATATACATAGCGCTCTCCCACCCTTCACTTGATTGGTTGTTTTCTTTCCTTTTTTTTATTGAACATATTTTTTTAAGTGAGTTTTAAAGTAATAATTAGATAATAATTAGAGGGGGGTTATGGGGGGTTATAAAAATATACCACTACACCATTTTTTCCATGGAGCCCCTCATGCTGACGTGGACGCCACATGGTGCATAACGTCCACAAGGGGCTCCATCCACTACGGATAGCCTTATTAAAGTTAACCCGTGACCCATGTCTGCAACTCTAGGTCACGTCCCATCACCCTTTAATTTAAATTAAACATTCAAACCCATGTCTACACCTCTAGGTCATGTCCCATCACCCTTTAATTTAAATTAAACATTCAATCTATTTAATCTAATTTATATGTGGTTGTATATAACTAACCAGATGTATACCTACCTGAACAAAAGTGATACATATATTGTTTTCTCAAGAAACAGAAACTAACGTAACAAATTTATGATGGCCTCACCAACATGAAAAATTATAAAAACGATTAACTAAAGAAGTGAAATAGCCAAAAGTGATGAAAACCTTTTAGGCTCGGATTTTTGAACTAATCATCATAGCCGCAGCTAGTGGGTAATTGGTATCCCAAATCAATTGCAACAACCAACAAATAACATCAGCAAATAGAAAAAAAAAATTGTAAGAAGAAAGAAACATAACAGGTAATGGATCATATTGAGCTCAGATCTTGAAGACTAAGATGAGATAGAAGACTGAGGTCAAACCACGGCTGCGATAAACAAAGAGTTTACGCGCCACGCCGTAAAGGCAACCATCAAAGCCAAAAAAAATCATCATTGCCCGATCCAAAATATTAAGTCACCGGAACAGTAAGCATCACAGCCATATGAACAATAGGCATCATCAGAACAGTAAGGCATCACCGGAACAATAAGCATCGCCATCAAATCCGAAAAAGTAAAAATGATACCGGTAACACAAAAATCAGACTTGCTGTTTTCAATATGGGTTATTAAAAACCCCAAAAACCAAAATCGTTACAACAGATCAGTAAGGAAATCCAGTCAATTTTCAGATCTGGGAAAGAAATTTCCATGTAGCTTCACCGCTGATCATCGTGTATAGACATCAACAATCGTATATGAAATACGAAAATACATTTCGACCCACATCAGAAGCCATCACAGCCATACAGGCTCTGGCCGGCTCAGATTCATTCATCATAGCAACAAAAAAAACCCTAAAATTCGTAACCATCACAGCCGTAAAGGCTCCGGTCAAAGGCAACACCGACAGATTCATTCATCACAATCGCAAGGAAAACTCAAATCTGGAGACCAAATAGAGTCTCTTTGATGTACAGAGCACGTATGCACCACCAAAATCACACAAAACAATGTACAGCCGCCAGATCGACGGAGAAACGCCTCAAGGGCATCAACATCAACCTCAACATCGGTGTCCGGAAACTGTTAATGGAGCAACGCCTTTAGGGCGGCCGCTACGACGTTACATAGCCACTGCCACCGTCACCGGTAAGACAACCGGCGTCGTAGAGAGAGAAACAGAACCAACGACATATCAGAGAGAGAGAGATGCTAGCAGAAAGAAAGAAAGATATATCATGGGTAAACAAACCCACCGTCCTTCTCAGCCACCACCACCGGTAAGACAACCGGCGAGGTAGAGAGAGAAACAGGTACGGCGACATATCAGAGAGAGAGAAAGATGCATGAATGAATGTGTAGAAGAAAGAAGAAAGATATATTGTGTGTAAAAAACCCACCTACCTTCTCAGCAACTCAAAGAACCCACACTCCACCAACGCAACGTGTATTCAACCGCCCAAATCTACTAATGAAAGAAAAACATGTGGGAGGGAATAGTTTGTATGTGAGACTGACAATTTAAGGGAAATGATATATAAGGTAATTTGTATCTATAAAATTGTGAAAGCATGATAAAAAAATCGTTATAAATATTTGTAAAATATGAGAGAGAAAAAGAATAAGTATATTGGGATTTGAAAAAGTAAGAAAGAGAAATCTTGTTTGAAAAAAGAAAAAATTGTCATGTCATGTAATTGTTTTTAAAAGTCAAAAGCATTAGAATTGACAAAATTGCCCTTGGTTTTTATAGTTTGCATGGAGGGTTTGGTTTGCAATGTAACCATGCCCTATATATATATATATATATATATATATATATATATAGGAATGGGAGCAATTATTAACCATTCCTTAGTGAACTAACTAATTAACCATCATCCAAGACATCACACTTTTGATCCAAGGGCTTATATTTGATCATATTTTTTGTGGTTGCTATTGAATCAAGGGTACCCAGGTAATTTACTCTCCTCCCCTCTTTTTCTCTATACCTCACGACAAACTCATCTAACCCTACCCTCTTCCCCATTTGCTCCTCCCACCAAGCAACCTTACCCTAGACGCCTCCTCCTCGCCTGATCGCAAGAACACCGATTACCTGCTCCTCGGTTATCCACCACCAGATCGGAGATCGCATAATCCTGCTCCTCGGAGATTCTGTATTTGTGGTGTGGTTCGGGCGAAGCCGTCTTTGTCTACTGCCGTCGAGATAGCCGCCGGCTTTGTCTACCGCCACCACGCGACTTCTACCCGACCACCGCCGCTACTCCTGCCGACCACCGGCGCTACTCATCCGGTTTTCATTTACCACCGCTACTGCTTCTCCGATGAAGGTCCGACGCGATCGAGAGCTCTTCTGGTAATTTTGTAAGTTTTTTTTTCGATTTTCTAATTTTTCCGAATTCTCGATGATGTTTCCTAGTTTTTTTTAATCTAACGACATGACACTTTTAACCATGTTCTGGGTTTTTTTTTTTAATTTTTTTCTCAATTTTAATCCAACGTTCTGTGTTCTTTTTTATTTTCTAATTATTAACCGGTTTTTAAATCCAATGGCATCACACTTTTTTCTCTGATTTTTTGTGGTTGCTGGTCATCACAAAATTACAAATGCAGCAAGTGTATATGCATTTTGACCCCTTTTCGATTTCCTTTTTTTTCTTTTTTTTTATTATTTAGTTTTTTCAACTCTTCATAAGAATGATATGAATTTGTTTGTATTTTTAGGATACAAAAATGGCAAGAACGATGTTACAAATTAACTTGTCAGTTGTATATTTACTTGTACATTTGATTCTTATCTGTGGAATCTTGATAGCTCCGGTGCTACTGATCATCATACCACTGTTAATTTATTATAGCATCAGTCTTTATATGTATTTTGTGATTATCATACAACTGTTAATTGTTATAACATCAGTGTTTATGTGTATATTGATGCATTTACCGGTTGTAATATATGATTATTTAGTTGTACTTAAGTCGAAACATCGATGTTACTGTTATGAGTTTATGCATGTAATTTTTTTCACTGTTTATAGTTATGACAATTGTAACACCAGTGCTACACACTACGTCTGAGAAAACGGTAATAAAAAATGTCGAGACTATAATGGAATTAAAGATAAAATGGAGACGAGTTTAATGGTGTAATTTTTATAAAAATTCGACAAAGTATAAAAAAGTTATGAACTTTTTAAAATGAAAGGGGGTTTTTATGTGGGTGTGTTAAATGACAAAATTACCCTTTATAAATTAAAAAAAGAAAAAGAAAAAAACACATGGCATTATCTGGTTCAATCTGATTTTTTTTCCACCACTAGATGGTGGTTAGTTGGTTATCACTTTAAGGAATGGTTAATATTAGTCCCTTCCCTATATATATATATATATATATAGGGTTAGGATATTTTGGAAACCCTATATACATATGTAAAAAAAAAATTTTTTTGCATATAAACATATGTAAAAAGTTTTATTTTTTATATGGATTCTACATTCAATTTAATTAGTTTTGGTGAAAAAAAAAACAAAAAATCGCCTAGTGGATTTTTTTATAAAAAAATTTTAAAAATTTTTCTTTCTGTTTTACATATGTAAAATGCCCAGAACGGATTTTTTTTTTCTTTTATCGGATTTTTTTTTTTTAAAAACTAATCATTCTTTCTTAACCATTTTTCATATATTGTGCCGGGAATATATTTAGAATAATCTAATATTTTTTTAGTATTTTTTTAACAAAAAAAATATGGGTTTTCAAGGATTTTCACAGCTCAAGTGGGTTTCCATTCTATATATATATATATATATATAGGTTTAGGTTCAGCTAACACAACTATTTCACATAAGAAGGCTAGGAAGCAATCACGTGCTGACATGTGGACATAACACACTAACACAATGAAAAAAAAGTAAAATATGCTGACACAATAACACACTGGATACAATGTGTTAGTGTGTTTTTGTCCACGTGTCAGCATGTGATTGCTTCCTAGCCTTCTTGGGTGAAAGTGTTTTTTTAGAATAAATTTACCCTATATATATATATATATATATATATATATATATATATATATATATATATATATATATATATATATATATAACCCTATATATAGGGTAGGGATTCGTAGAAAACCCCTATTTTCTGGAAAACCTGGAAAACCATTTTTTAACAATTGATTGCCAAATTAAGGAGCGGCTGGATTGTAAATTAATTATACTAATATTTTTCATTTAATTGTGTGCAATATGGTAATTTGCTTATCTAAAAATTTTAACCGCCAAAAAACAATATGCCTAAGATTACGCTATACACCTTCTCTCTCTACTCTAAAACTCGTTTCAGATTTTTTAAAAATCTTGCAACAAAAAAAGCACGGGAAAAACACGAAAATGACCATTGTTGACCTTGACTTTCGTTAAATGATCCTTTGAATTTTTTTTGTCAAAGTGACCTTGACTTTGCTTTAATGATTATTAGAAAATTGATTAGCCAAAATTACTTATCAAGTTGCAAACTTTAGTCGGATAGGAAAGAGAAAATAAATCACAAAATATATATACACTCTATTAATTTTTTGAATGATCACAAATCCTCAAAATAAAAAACTGAATCAAATAAGATCCATATTGACGTGGTTTGGTGCTGATTTGAAATTAAGCAAGAACTATTATTCGTGAAGCTCCTTCAAACTCCGGCGACTGAGACTGATCAGAATCGAACATCAGCGATTTCCGGTGGCCAAGAGCATCACCGTCGGCCTAAAAATCAGAGGCGTTTTCCGGTTGAAAAGAGCTACTTCTGGTTGATGGCCTTTTCCGGTAGGTTCCGGTTGAAAATGAAACCGGATGTGCCTTTAAGCTTTAATGAAACGGAACTCAATTTGAACCGGATGTGCCGGAAGGATAGGTTCTCTCGAAACTTTTTAAATAAATGGTTGACTTGGTTTTAAGTAACTAATCTATAACAATTTCTTAGAAGCCACTAGATTATTAGATGCATATATTATCCAATACTTCAGAAGACACAAAAATATATAATCCGGTTGAAATGATATTTGGTTCAAATATATAGAGAGAGAAGCCGGTCTAGACAAAGAAATCATATATAAGCACACTTCAGAAGAGACAAAAATATATACTCCGGTTGAAACGATATCCGGAAAAACCGATACTCGGCCGGAAAAACTATAACCCGGTTCAAGATTTCCGGTAGAACTTCTCACCGGAAAAAAAAAGGTTAATAAATCATATTGGAAATTAATGATTCTTGATGATCATTAGATATTCTCAAATCATACCCATTGACTGTTTGATCATGATCTAACATGGGCTTGTGCTCGATTTTGTTTTCGCTTTGGATTTTTTAATCAAAATCAGTTTTTAGCTTCTGTTTGATCATGAAAACTCTTTTTGCAAGTAACATACTTCAACTTTCTCTTGTTCGAGTCCTTAAATTCATCCGAAACCGAATCGAGTTCGTTGGTTTTCGACAAACCCACCTCTGATCTTCCAAGATCATCAAAACCAACTTTAGTTTCTGCAAATAAATTAGTCTTAGAACCATTTCTAATCAAAAATCCGGAAAACAGTCCGTGGGAACTCTTCCGTGTGAACCAACCATCAACCGGAAGTTCAACTGTTCCGACTCATGTTCGACTTCCGAGAGAACTCGTCAACTGGATGAATGGTGCTCATGTTCGATATCCAAAACCGGAAAGACTTCAACCGGAACCGACATACCTTGGATCTTCGACCTTCTTCCAGAAACGACGGTTCACACGGAACGGGTCCATCTGAGTTCAACCAGACGGAATGTTCAACCGGTACTGATCAACGTTCAATCGGAAAGGATTTTAACTTTCGGTGGTTTGTAGAGATGAACCAGAACATCCATGGCGTTTTTCCGGTTGAAATGTTGAGCCGTAACAAGGCTTCATCGAGAAGAGAGAGATAGCGATGTGTACGTACGTATTTTCTACAATTTACGGTTCGTAGACTCAAACTAGTCCCGGTTGAATGATGCACGTCGGTGGTTAAGGCTAGTCCCATTGTGTTCGTATGATCGAGAGGAGTTCGTAGACGGGTCGCACGTGATTTATCGTTGAGTATATTGGCCGAAATGTTGAGTTAAAGGTTCGCCGGATTCCTTTGTTGGTTTTGGGTTTAGGTGAAGAGAAAAAGAGTGAAAAATACAGAATGAAATTGAAGAAGATGATGATGTGTCATTTCTCTCTCTTACCCGACTAAAGTTTGTAACTAGATATAAAAAAAATTCATTAAAGCAAAGTCAAGGTCATTTTGATAAAAAAAAAATTCAAAGGATCATTTAATTAAAGTTAAGGTCAACAATTGTCATTTTCGTGTTTTTCTCAAAAAGCACTCGAACACATTCTTAAAACCAGCGATCGGTGAAGAGAAATTTAGGTGGCGTTTGGTTCACGGAATGTAATGTAATTGGAATTGTAAAGTTTTCCTTTTAAAGTTGTGCTTAAGTTGGGTAAAGAAGGGGTTTGAAATACAATGAATTCCTTTAATCAATGGAATTTGGGGTCATGCAACTTTCCTTCGTTAAAGTGAAGGATTTCTAAATTCCAATGACTAAAGGAATTCATTGTATTTCAAACCCCTTCCTTACCCAACTTAAGCACAACTTTAAAAGAAAAACTTTACAATTCCAATTACATTACATTCCGTGAACCAAACGCCACCTTAGGGTTTTCTGGGACGGGTTTTCAGCTAGGAGAAAGAAGGGTTCGAAGTCCGGGGACGACGACTTTAATCAACGGCAAATCCACGTTGAATAGATTTAGGGCTGGATCGTTACAGTGAGTTCACAATCATAGGTACGACGAACGAAGACTTTATCTACTGTAACCCTAAATTTCTTTTTGTATATGCCATTGTCCTTTAGCGGTGATCCTTGTAAAGACATCTATTTTTTTTGGTTCCGACTCTG
>JBCNJP010008035.1:0-16938 GCA_039602395.1 Deinandra increscens subsp. villosa
GGTTCCTAATCGTCATGTGAAGTATCCAGAACAAGACGGAACGTGCAAGTTTAGGTCTGGCCGAACCTTGGCCGAACTCCAGGTTCGGAGCCGCCGAAGCTTGGCCGAACATGAGGTTCGGCCAGTCGTGATTTCAGCCTATAAATATGTTCGTCTTGTATAGAATTAGAGAGCTTTTCGTGTCATACATTCTCTAAGTGTACTCTGTGGTTAATACAAAGCTTGTTTGTATTTACTCTTTGTGTCTCTACTCATTTTACATTGATTTCTATACGACTAAGTAGAAGATCCACACGCTCAAGCAATTTCAATGTCTTTCCAGATTAATAGGGTCATGTCAATTTCTTCATTGAAGCATAGACTGTAAAGAATGGCGAGAACATTTTTGTTGATTTGATCTATGGAGCCCTTTCTTGGATGTCATGGTGTGGTTGAGTAAGTCAGTAGTAAATCTCCAGGCGGGCTTTAGCTGACTTACTTTGAGATTAGAGATTTGACTTTTTTCTTCAAACTTGCCTCCGGTGATTTCAATGATCAGTTCTATTAGGGCTGGATCTTTTAGATTAGGAGAGAAGGATGAGACGTTATTTGGTAATGGGAAGATTTTTCTCAGATCGGATAGTTGGAGTATGATGTTGGTATCTGTGTTCACCTTTCCTTTCATGTATTCATCTTTCATTTTCACGGTTGCCCATAAATTTTGAATCGCTGATTTTGGGCATGGTTCGTTGATGGTTAAGGCTTTGGCAAGTTGAGAAGAATTTTTTCAGGGCTTCTATGATCAGCTGTAGGTTTTATGGGTATGCAGATGGGTTCAGATTGTAAGGTTGGTTAAGGGTGTCTATGGTGAAATTTTGTCTCGGTGGTGAGTCGGAGGATGAGGAATCTAGGTTTAGGGTTTGAGCAGAGGGGTTTTGAGGGATTTTTCCTTTGGACCTAGTGTTCATTGCAGGGGTTACAAATGAGGATGCCATTTGTGATTTCTCAGGTTTGTGTATGAACAGTGGCATTTGGAAGAGAGGATTGATGTTCTTTTATAGGTATCTCCTGATGCCGTTCAAATTTTCAAGGTTCTCCTATAACGGCTATAATTAATTCGAACGGACGCTTTTATTCTGAACGGTAACAAAAGTTATCGTTGGCTTTTATGTGAATAATTAGCAAATTAATTATCGTATTTATCAGCGCCAAAAAAATATTTTATTTATTTCTCGGATATTTTGGATAATTTTGATTTTTGAGGAGGCATTCTGCAAAATTTATGATCAAGAGAATAAGAATTTATTTAATTAAGAAATTTATACACAGAGTTTAAGACGGATACAGATGTCGGTACACGTGCATCTATTTTGGTCTTTAATGTAGGCAGTAGTTTTGAAGGCCTTGAATATTGCTTCCATTTGAAGAGAGATATAAAGATGCAAAGAAGTTTGCCTTCCTATGGATGAGAGAAAATATCCATTGGAGTCTGGATGTCCGGAAATTGATAGTCCATCAGGAGATATTCCCTTTTGAGATACTACTTTGCTTGTTTTGATTCCCTTTGGTATTGTTTCCCAGTTTAATGCTTAAAGGATTAATTTTGTTGGAAATCTGGGAGGAGAATGAATCTTTCATTTTAAGGGTCTGTTGAGATTTTTTTGCATGTGTCTCATGAGGTACAGAGAGAAACTCATGGTGTGACCTTGCATGAGAGCATGCATGACACATTGAGTGTCCACATCAGAGAGATGATGATCAGAGTATTTTGATGAGAAGCAAATTTGAATTTGAGAGAAAAAATATTGCCATAGATGTGGAAGGTGAACTCTGTCATCTTTTCCTTCATATAAATTTCCTTTGTATCCCATATCAAGAAAAGTTTTGATCACAGCATCTTGGTCAAAGTGAATGGGAGAAGATGGACTGTCTTTGATTTGAATTGCTTTTCTGATAAGATGTTGATTAAAGACAAACATTACTCCACAGAAAGATGTTCTTATTAAGGCATTGTCTCCATCCTTAACAATGAAAACAGCATTCCTCCAGAATTCTTGAAGTAGGGAGTAGTTGATTGGAATATCAAGAGTTAGTGCATATCCTATGGGGCAATTTTTGAGAAATCTCATCATTGGTTGATAGGACCAAAATATGTTCCCACAAGGTGTATAAAGCATGAGGCTGTGAAGGTGAGGAACAGGGAACGTTGTGTTTAATGGTGGAGAAAGTTCTTTGAAAGATATGGCTGAGTTTTTCCCTTTTGATAAGGTATTTCAAAGTTTACCGAGGAAGAAGGATGTTGCTTGGAAATTTCACTTTTTGTGCTTCTTTTAAAGACAAGGTGAGGTGATGAGATGAATAGAGGAGAGAGCAGATAGATTTGACAGCCTATTTTTATAGGTCATTATTGATGTTTTTGGTTCTAGAAATTTGAGCTTTTTGTTTAAGAAGTCAACTTTTCAGAGAAATTATATTGGAGTACAGGAAAAAAATGACTGGTAGTTATTGAACTCGCTCCCCTTCTCCCGCTTTTTTATATTTTTTTAGAAAAAACTTTTATTATTATTATTATTATTATTATTATTATTATTATTATTATTATTATTATTATTATATATAAAATTTTAGTTTGCAGTCATGTTTAGCATCCCCAACTTGCTTAGTAAAAATGAGAATCTCTTTTCATCTAAAGGTCTAGTAAAGATATTTGCAAGCTGGAGTTCAGTTGGGACAAAGTACATTTCAATGTGTCCTTTTTCAACATGATCTTTGATAAAGTGATACCTGACGTCAGTGTGCTTTGTCCTTGAGTGATGGACAGGATTGGATGTGATGGCAATAGCAATCTTTGAATCACAGAAAATTGGTATCTTAGTAAGATTTATCTCGTAGTCTTTGAGTTGGGTATGCATTCATATTACTTGAGAGCAACAGCGGGCAGCAGCAACATACTCAGCTTCAGCGATTAAAGTTGATACACAGTTTTGTTTCTTGGATGTCCAGCATACCAACTTACCTCCTAGCATCTGGCAGCTTCCTGATGTGCTCTTTCGGTCTAGTCTACAGCCTGCATGATCAGCGTTTGAGTAGATTGTTAGAGAAAAATCAATATCCTTGGGATACCAGAGACCTAGGTCAGCTGATCCTTTTAGGTATCTAAAAACTCTTTTGATAGCTAATAGGTGAGACTCCTTGGGTTTACATTGATATCTAGCAAGGAAGCATGTGGAGAACATGATGTCAGGCCTACTTGCTGTGAGATACAGAAGTGAGCCTATCATTCCTCTGTATGTGTGCTCATCAACATTTTTACCATCTTTGTCAGCATCAATTTTTACGTTTATGGCCATTAGTGTTTTGAATGGGGAACAGTTTGAGAGAGAGTACTTAATGAGGAGATTTTTGATGTATTTTGCTTGTTTTATAAAAATTCCTTCTGGAGTTTGTTTAATTTGGATTCCCAAAAAATAGTTTAGTTCTCCCATCATGCTCATTTCAAAGTTTGTTGTCAAAAGTTCCTGAAATTCTTTACAAAATGATGGACACGTGGATCTAAAGATGACATCGTCTACATAGATTTGTACAATCAAGAGGTGTCATTTTCTTTCTTTTAAAAATAATGTGGTGTCAATGGATCCCTTTTTAAAGTTAGCCGATAAGAGAAACTCAGAGAAGGTGTCGTACCATGCTCTAGGTGCTTGTTTTAGACCGTACAAAGCTCTTTTGAGTTTACAAACGTGATTTGGAAATTTTTCATTTTCAAATCCTGGTGGTTGTTCAATGTACACTTCCTGATCAATTTTTCCATTTAAGAAGGCACATTGAACATCCATTTGAAAGACTTTGAAACCTTTGTAGGCTGTGAAGGCTAGAAATATCCTGACAGCCTCAAGTCTTGCGACTGGGGAAAAGGTTTCATCGTAGTCTAATCCCTCTTTTTGACAGTATCCTTTTGCTACAAGCCTAGCATTGTTTCTAATTATGGTGCCTTCTTCGTCTGTTTTATTTTGAAAAACCCATTTAGTTCCTATAACATATTTGTTGTTAGGTCTTGGAACTAAATTCCACACATTATTTCTTTCATTTTGTCCTAGTTCTTGTTGCATGGCTAGGATCGAGTGGGGATCCTGAAGGGCTTCTTCATAAGTTTTTGGTTCTATTATACTGAGGAATCCAACATAGAGACACTGATTGGCTGAGGTTGGTCTGGTTTGGACATTTTTGTTTTGATCACCAATGATTAAATTTATGGGGTGATCTTTTGTCCATTTTGTTGCTGGAGGGAGAGTGGCTAACTCTTCACACCCAAGCATTAGGTTAGTTGTGTCAGTGTCTGGACACTCCCCTTCAGCTGATGGACAGTCAGCTGAGTGCAAGATCTCACTTCTTGAATCATTTAGGAGGTCCGAAGTGGAGTTCTGTAATGTTTTGTAGTTACACCCTTTTTAATCAATAGTTGAGAATCAGGAATTTCCTTATTTTTGTCTTTTGAATGGGAATTTTTATTTTTCCTTTTCTAAGATTGTTACTTCAAGGATGCAATTTTTATTATTTGTGTGACACTTCGGTCAATCCATATGTATTTTATCCGTTTCGTTTTCAAATTCGGATTTGTAATTATGATCTTGAATCAATAAGGAATTGTATTATATTTTGTTATCTCAATTATGTTATTTGATTCGTAGAATTTATCTCGAAACCTAAATTCGAATTCTATCTCAATCAATTTCGTTATTTGAGTTAAAACCATACAACTTTAGCAAATCCAAACATGTATTATATTTGTGTGTAATACTAGTCACGCATACAAATAAATATTAGTGAGGTTTCATAAAAAGTTGAAGGTTTATGACAAAAATAATGAAATTTCGTACTTTACACGATTTCGGTATTAACCGGAGGTCTCGTAAATCATCAAAATCAAAATATTTATACTCCGAGATTATAAATATAACGAAAATATATTTTATAAATTTTTGGGGGTAAAAAGTGTCAATTTACTAAAGTTCGGGGGCTATAACTGCAAAAATGAAACTTCAGGGACTAAAAGTGTAAATCTGTCAAATTCACTTTGAGGCGGTACGCCCCAAATGTCTAACTTCTGGGCGGTACGCCCCAAAACGTGCAGACGTGTTTCTAGGCTGTCTTCGTGTTACAGCCTCGTTTTTCCCTCCAAAATGTGTCAATTCGACCGATTAATCACTAGGACTCGTGTCTTAACATCATTTCGTCCCTGTTAGTATAAATACCAGCTTCAATCATTCGAAATAAATCTTTAATTTGATGAATCAATCCTCTAAAAACCCTTAAATCGTACCCGAACCTTCTCTGCTCAAATTCGGTTGATCCAGGAGTCTCAAGGTCTCATTTTCTGCAGTCCTCCTCTATTTGGTACGTAGAACAAAAACCCTCTATCAATTTCCGTTCATGTCGTTGTTTTAATCAAATTCCAGATTTGCTTAAAAACTAGGGTTCTTGAACTATTTTGTTAAAATTAGAACAATCTGTTAGGAATTAGGAGCTGTAATTTTGGGGATCTTCATACGAACACATAACTAAAGAAACCCCTAAGTCAATTTCACAATTGGATCACATTTTTTTCCGGGTAAAAACGGTGTTATACGACGTTATAATGCTAAAATTTGGCAAACGGTTATGAGTTTGGGTCTCAAACTTTAGGGGATATCTTTGTATACTATCAAGATTAAAACCCTAAATTTTTATCATTTTTCAAGCACGTTTGATAATATTCGTAAAATGCATAAATACAAATATTTGTTAAAAACAAATATATATATATATATATGATCATAAATTACTATTTGATATTATATGATTATATATATATATACATATATATATAATCATATAAACATTATTATCAATGTATACATATATATATGTATTTCATAAAAATATACTTATATTTAAAAAAACCAAAACAAATGTATATATATATATATACTTAAATTTTATTTATTAAAAAAAGGGTATATATATATATATATATATATATATATATCAAAATCTATAAACATTCATAATCTATATTTTATGGAATATCATTTCTATTAAACTATTTAGAACTCGCGCGGACCAGAAGGGTAAGCGCCTGTACACTAGGTTTCCTGGCATAGGTAAGGATGTCACATAAATCCCTCGTTAGACCTGACAGACTTACCTGGGGAGTCCCAGAGTGAGTGTTTACTTATAGGAAAACGCGTTTTCGTATTATCACTAATCTTTGTTTTAATCAAAACAGATATAGTCTTTTGACATAATAATAATACCTAACACTCTTCAAGAACCCTGTCCGTTTGAAACTATATTATTCTTTGTATTTATTTAGCCTATTTATGTTAATAGGTTAATCTCAAGGTCTATCATTATCACTCTCAGTGTTACCATTCATCATCAATCCCCTCATCATGTGAGTACTCGTATCCCCTCTCTTTTTGTTATTTGGGGTGCAACATGTATCCTATATCAAAATCTTTATTCTTTATTCTTGATACAAAACAATGCGATTATATGAGTATTTGTGTGATTCTTGATATGCTTACTTGTGTGAGACTTGATACGTGAAACTTGAGACTTGAGACTTGATAAACTTGAAACTTGATAAACTTGAAACATTATTCTTGCGTAAACATTAACAACACCAAGCCTTTGGTTCATTAATAGCTATTGGTTGACAACCCACCTAGGATATTGAGACGTAATCTTGTCTTCAAATAGGTGATTGGAACCTAAATTGTCAAGGTTAGTTTTACGCGTTTATATCTTGCCTCTAATACTTGTTTGTCATATTCTTAATCATACACTTGGCACGTTGATCGCATACTTTATACTTATACTTAATATTAAACATATGTGTACTCACTAACTCATTGTAGTTGACAGATATTTTATACATGTTGCAGGAAATGCTACTTGAGATTTCGGTTGTGTTATCACCCTAGGCATTGCTGGACCTAGTTAATCTTAAAATCATGTCTGTATGTGTTATGTTTTGTAAGATATTGATGTTTATGAAATAAAATGGCATGATTAAGTATATCGCAACTGTAATTTATTTGGTTGTGAGCATCTGGACAATTTATCACGCCCCGATATTTTTCGCCGTCAGTCAGGGTGTGACAGATTGGTATCAGAGCCATGGCTATAGGGATTTAGGTTATTAGAAATGGATGACCTAGACTATACCATAGGTGTCCTACATGATAGTCTCATGTATAGTATGCCTATTTATATTCTAAGTCCTTTGATGTTTCTTAATCCTGTTTTCCTCTAAATCTCATCTCTACTCTTAAAAACACACACTTATACACTAAACTATTTAGGTTTCCTAACCTCTCTTCATAATAATAATTTTTATGAAAAATTGATTATTTTTTTTATATAATTTCTTTATTCTCGTCGAGGTTAAGTTTCTAGTAGTAGACATGTAGTAACTGGAAGGGGGAAAACACCGGTAGCTGGGGTCTCTGTCAAAGGTTGGTGTTGCGTACAAATTCGAACCTACCGTCGAACCTCGATACCTACCTGGGATGCCCCGGTGAGAGTGTTGGAACCTATTAGGCCAAAGCATGTCAATTACTGCTAGAAACTATAATAACTCTAATTAGTCCCGGTTGTAATTTCTCAATCAAGAAATGAAAACCATTCCATTGATTTCACACAAATCCAACTTGATTACCTATTTGTGCACTACTTTTATTGATTCTCAATGATCTACATTCTATATCATTCCAATTGTATTTCCTTTTACACGCTCAGATGTTATTATCGGTTGTTTCACATCCTTTGACTCATAAATCCTTTCTTTTCCTTTCAGCATGTCTAAACGTCTCATGGGTCGTAGTCATCGTTTTAAGAATTATGGTACCAAGTTGGCTGCTCAAATTGCCAAACAAATGGCAGCAGTCATACCAGATATGATGGTTCAAATTCATCAAAATCTAAATGCTAATCCAGTTCCTTCAGCTGCTCCTACTCCTACTTGTTCCTTTAAACATTTCAACTCATGTAATCCACCTAAGTACAGTGGTTCTGATGGCGCAACCAGTTTATTGCAATGGTTCGAAGGTATCGAAAACACCTTCGTTAATAGTGATTGTCCTGAAAATCTTAAAGTTCGTTATGCCACTAGTGCCTTAACCAATAAGGCACTCACTTGGTGGAACAGCGAGAAGCGTAATCGTGGTGCTGATGTTCTATTAGCCTTATCATGGAATGACGTCAAAGAACTAATGACACGTAAGTTCTGTCCTCCTAGTGAACGAAAGAAGTTAGAGGATGAACTCTGGGAACTTGAGCAAGACAGTGGAGAAAATCAAGCCTACACTGATCTTTTTCATGAATTAAGTATCTTGGTACCCCATATCGATACTCCTGAATATCGTGCTATCGAGAGATACATTAGTGGACTACCTATGGTCATGCAGGACGCTGCCTGGGCAAGCACACTCGAAAAACTTGATGACATCATCGCTCTTGCAGGAAGGTTAACTGATAACCACGTTAAGGCAGGAAATTTAACCAGAAAGGAATCTAAGAAGAATTCTAAGTCTGAATCAACTAAAGGATCTAAGGCTGGGTCTTCCAAAACCAACAAAAAGAAGCGGAAGTCTGAAAACCGCAACTTTGCCATTACTACTCCCACTACACCTGTTGTACCCATTACTCAGGTTGCCCCTGATGCTCCTCCTGCTAAAAAGCCTTACACCGGCAATCATCCTCTGTGCAACACCTGCAAATTTCATCACCCAACCACTATTTCTTGTCGAGTTTTTCTTAATTGTGGCTGCTATGGTCACTTTATGAATACTTTTCGATTGCCTGCTCGTACTCAAACTCAAATGGTTCAGCCAGTGGCTCGTCAGCTTATTTAGCCTAATGTTGCTCAGGCTCCACGTGTTCGTGCGTGTTACAATTGTGGGGATCCTGGTCATTTCCGCAATGCATGTCCAAGGCTTATCACTGCAGATCCTCCTGGAAACAATGCTAATCGGGGTGCACCAGCTCGAGCCTTTCATATTCATGCTAATCAGGCTCAGGCAAACCAAGAAGTTGTCAACAATATGTTTCTTATTAATAACCGTTATGCTTCCGTTTTATTTGATACTGGTGCCGATAGGAGCTTCGTCTCATTAGAATTTGAACCATTGCTTGCTATGTCTCGTACTGCACTCAAACCTCCTATCACTATTGAAGTAGCTAATGGTAAATCAATATCCCTTGATTATATTATTCAAAATTGTGCCTTAAACTTTGGTGATCATTCTTATTCTATCGACCTCATTCCTATGCAACTTGGGAGTTTTGACATCATAGTAGGCATGGATTGGCTATCTCAACATCATGTGAAGGTTATTTGTTTCAATAAAACCATTCGTATTCCTCGTCCGATGGTCAATTTCTAGTAATTTATGGCGATAAACCATCAAATGGGCTCAAACTCATGTCCTGTACTAAAGCCCGCAAGTACTTATGTAAGGAGTATGCGGCATTCTTGGCTCACATTGTGGAAGTTCGTGATAAGGAAAAGAGGATTGAAGACATCCCAGTAGTTCGAGACTTCCCAAAAGTATTTCCTGAAGACATATCAGGTCTTCCTCCCGTCCAAATTAACGTTCGCATTGACCTTGTGCCTGGTGCTACTCCTGTTGCAAAGTCGCCTTATCGCCTCGCACCCTTCGAAATGCAGGAACTCTCCAAGCAACTTCAAGAACTCTCTGATAAAGGTTTCATTCGTCCTAGTTCCTCCCCTTGGGGAGCACCTGTTCTATTCGTAAAGAAGAAAGATGGGACGTTTTGTATGTGTATTGATTATCGTGAACTCAATAAACTTACCATCAAGAATCGTTATCCTTTGCCTAGAATTGATGATCTTTTTGACAAACTTCAAGGAGCCAAGTATTTCTCAAAAATTGACATTCGTTCTGGTAATCATCAACTTCGTGTGCATGAAGATGATATATATATATATATACTTAAATTTTATTTATTAAAAATAAAGTGTATATATATATATATATATCAAAATCTATAAACATTCATAATCTATATTTTATGGAATATCATTTCTATAAAACTATTTAGAACTCGCGCGGACCAGAAGGGTAAACGCCTGTACACTGGGTTTCCTGGCATAGGTAAGGATGTCGCATAAATCCCTCGTTGGACCTGGCAGACTTACCTGGGGATTCCTGGAGTGAGTGTTTACCTATAGGAAAACGCGTTTTCATATTATCACTAATCTTTGTTTTAATCAAAACAGATAAAGTCTTTTGACATAATAATAATACCTAACACTCTTCAAGAACCCTGTCCGTTTGAAACTATATTATTCTTTGTATTTATTTAGCCTATTTATGTTAATAGTCTAATCTCAAGGTCAATCATTATCACTCTCAGTGTTATCATTCATCATCAAAACAATGCGATTATATGAGTATTTGTGTGATTCTTTATATGCTTACTTGTGTGAGACTTGATACGTGAAACTTGAGACTTGAGACTTGATAAACTTGAAACATTATTCTTGCGTAAACATTAACAACACCAAGCCTTTGGTTCATTAATAGCTATTGGTTGACAACCCACCTAGGATATTGAGACGTAATCTTGTCTTCAAATAGGTGATTGGAACCTAAATTGTCAAGGTTTGTTTTACGCGTTTATATCTTGCCTCTAATACTTGTTTGTCATATTCTTAATCATACACTTGGCACGTTGATCGCATACTTTATACTTATACTTAATATTAAACCTATGTGTACTCACCAACTCATGGTAGTTGACAGATATTTTATACATGTTGCAGGAAATACTACTTTAGATTTCGGTTGTGTTATCACGCTAGGCATTGCTGGACCTAGTTAATCTTAAAATCATGTCTGTATGTGTTATGTTTTGTATGATATTGATGTTTATGAAATAAAATGGCATGATTAAGTATATCGCAACTGTAATTTATTTGGTTGTGAGCATCTGGACAATTTATCACGCCCCGATAATTTCCGTCGTCGGTCAGGGTGTGACAATTTGGAGATGTGGTGCTAACTTGTATAGCCATTTTATCATCACTGAATGATACATTTATACTTTCTCTTGACTTGAGTGAGTATCCAATGAAGATTCCTTTGTCGGCTTTTCTGTCGAATTTTTCGAGGTAATCTTGATCTTTTAGTATGTGGCACCTGCATCCGAAGACATGAAGAAACTTTAAGTTAGGAGTTTTCTTATTGATTGCTTGGTAGGGAGTTTGATTGATCCTCGTGTTAATGACATATCTATTTTGAGTGAAGCATGTTATTGCAATGGCTTCAGCCCAGAAGTAGATGGGAAGATTTGCCGAGGAAAGCATGGATCTGGCGGCTTCTACTAGAGTTTTGTTTCTCCTTTCTACTACCCCATTTTGTTGTGGGGTCATTGGTGCAGAGAACTCATGAGATATGCCTTTTCTGACTAGATGTGTGTCTAGTTTTAAGTTTTTGAATTCGGTTCCATTGTCAGATCTTATTCTTTTTAGTTTTAAGTGCATTAGTTTTTGTATTCTTCTTATAAAGTTAATGATAAAATCTGTTGTTTCACTTTTTAATTTCAAAAATTCGACCCATATATATCTGGAGAAGTCATCCACTATAACTAGGATGTACTTCCTTCAACCAAGGCTTTCTGTGCTTATGGGTCCATAGAGATCCATGTGGATTAGCTCGAGTGGTTGACTTCCGGATATTTCTTGAAGAACTTTTGTGAGAAGTTTTCTTCATTTTTCCTATTTCACAATCTTCACATATCTCTTCAGATTTTAAAAAAGTGGTGGGAAGACCTTTTACCATCTTTTTACTTGCTAGTTCAGCAATTGTTCTAAAATTTAGATGGGATAGTCTTCTGTGCCAAAGCTCAGATTCCTTGTTAGAGGATTTTGACACGAGACAGAGAGACTCATTTGAAATAAGATTGTTGAAGTTTATAAAATAGAGACTTTGATTTATTCTTTTTCCCGTTAAGTAAATTTTACTGTCGTTTAGTCCAACAAGTTCATACTTGTTAGAGTAAAGAGTAAGTTTGAAGCCTTTATCACATAATTGTCCACAACTTAATAACTTGTATTTAGACCTTCGACATGTGACACATTTTCAATTGTGACTTCACCATTAGTAATGGTTCCATACCCAATGGTTTTGTATTTTATACCATCACCAAAGGTTATGGATTTTCCTTTTCTCTTCACATAATTGTTTAACAGTTTTATTTCCCCAGTCATGTGGGTAGAGCATCTAGAGTCACAATACCAGATTTGTTATATGTGATGCTCTTGGCATTTAGTTTGATCCTTTTGACTGTTGAGTAAAGATTTTCTATAATAAGGCATAAAAGAGGATTGGGAGTTTCCATTTTGTGCCTTATGATTTCAGAAAACTTTATCTCAGAATGATGGGATTTGTTGGCAATGCAATAGATTAGGGAATCATCAACTTCTTTTGGAAGGTTGGTAATTCTAGATTTCCACCGTGGATGTACCTCCCTAGCAAGCATAGGGGGTTAGCTAGTGAGCCAAGAGATTTCCCATTGTTCTGATTTGTGAACATTTTAAAGAGCAGGATCTTTGAATATTGATTATTCAATCTACTCTGATACCAATTGTTGGGTCCCTTGAAGGGCTCTTTAACAATGTTGGCACAAGTTGATTTAAACAAAATAAATAAGTTGCGGAAAGTAAATCAAATTGGAATACAGCAATTCATAAAAGGGTTATTCTGTATATCTCAAATGTAAATAATGGTTTACACGTTTATAGTATAACTATGTATCAACAGAAATAACTTTTCTACGGGAGTGATGTTGTAATTGCTTTAAGAAGATATTGAATTGTATGCTTGATGTCTTGCTTTTGTTTGGCGAAGTCAACTTGATATTAATAGACAGATGTAGCAAGTTGTATTTGGATAAGGTGGTTGAGGACCGTTGATGTTGGAGTGTGTTAGAGTATATAGAGATAAATTGATCATATTCAATTTATCTCTTTTTCAACTGTCTTCAACTGCCTTCTTGATTAATATTTATCTTCTGAGAATTCAGAACTCCTTTTGGACTCTTCTTTGAAGACTGTTGATGCTTCCCATTAGAAGCTTTCTACAGAAATGAGGATTTCTGTAGATTTTAGTCTGTACAGAACTACTTTGGAATTTCCGGAGTAGTTCTGTATGAATACACAAATCAGGCAGAAATCCGTAATTCATACAGACTTTTGTATCAAATCTCTTCTAGGGATGTGTCTTATCTTTTCTTCTAATACTTGATTGTTTTGTGTTACAATTACATTGTGTTCTAACAAAACAGTCATAAGCATTATCACATTTCACGTATGTGTATTAACACAGAACAGGCAAGCGTTATTTCAAATAATTTAAAAGTAATAACTTTGCATGTATATCAGCCCGAAAATAGTAAAACATTTAAAATATTTAAAAGTGGGCTCATAGAACTCACCTTATTCTCTTAGGTAGTATTTTCAGACAGAACATCCGTTATCCCTTCCGATTAAACCTAATTGCGTATTGTATGACGTTCACGCAAGGTTTTATATAATAAACACTTCCTATGTTTATTTTAATGCTTTATTATCTTAATAATATGTAATTATTAAGCTTATTTATTTTAAAGGTCAAAATGACCAAAATGCCCCTAAAGGCATAATATCCTCTTTTATCGGTATAATATAAAGACGCGCATTCCTATAAGTAGAGGCTCACTCCAGGATCGCCCACTGAGGTATGCAAGTTCCCAGTTGGGATTTATGCGACACCCTCGCTATGCCAGAAACCCCAGTGTACAGGCGCCTACAATTCCGGTCCGCACGAACTTCTAATATCCGATTAACTCGGTATTTTCAATACTTCATTATTTATCCATTTTAAACTCATATATACTTGTTATATATATAAACATGTTACTGTACCAAAAATCAAGTCCCCATACCCTCCGGATATATTTTATTTTATATATTCATATACCAAAACCCTAATTTCATTAATTTCTCGTTTTATTATCAAAACTCATTTTTAATTCAAACCAACTTTGGGTATTATCCATTATAACATTATGAAAACCCAAATTTTAACCCGTTAACAAAACCTTTACCAAATTTTTCCAATTGTGAAATAAACTTAGGGCTTTCTTAAAACACATTATTTTAGAATTACCTACAAAATTTCAGACCCTAATTTCCACCCGATCACCCAATTTCATCAAAACAAGCTCAAGAATCCTAATTTTAGCATAGTTTTAGAAAACATACTTAGAGATCGATTTAGCCAAAACAGAAAGAGGTTATTTTAGATCATACCTTAAGATGCTTGACTGCAGAATTTCAGCTTCTAACTTCAATCGAGTTGGGAGAATTAAATTGGCGAGTTTTGATGATGGATTCGAGCTCCATTTTATACTACCAGCTGCGAAATACAGTCCCTACACGTCCTAGGGTGACTAATCTTCGAAATCGACACGTTATGGTGGTCAATTTGTCAAAAACGGAGCTGCAAGTCGCCAAAAACGAGTTTTTGGCTGAATCTGGCCGTAAACGGGTCGCGGGACACGAGCAAGGCTTCGCGACCCACGACATATCTTTGGCAGTTTGGCAGTTTTAGTCCCTGGACTTCTATTTTACATTTTAAGCCCCTGTACTTCTACGAACTATTATTTTATGCTATAAAACACTTAAGGGTACATTTATAAAATTTTCTAAGGCTCGGGACACGCTTGATGATGTACCTATACATACGTTTCATATCTTTCAATTATTGACACTTTTAGTCCCTTAACTTTTGTTTTAGGCTTATTAGCCTTATATCTTTTGATGTGGCTATCATATTATGTTACATAACCTTATTAAACATAATTCTAACATTCTCGAGGGTTCGGTTTGTGTATATTAATATATATATATATATATATATATATATATATATATATATATATATATACATATATTTACATAGTTTACACTTTCTACCCCTCTAACTTTGCAATATTCATCATTTTATGTCACGAATCATGTTAGGACATATTCTTACTTTATTTTAAGCCTTAAAATACTTACGAGAATTATAGACATGTATAATATCCGTATGGCTTATAACTTTGCTTAAATTACGCTTTTGGCCCTTTTACTTTTTCGTTAACTATTAACATGCATTTCTATACGTGTTTTCCTATCAAATGGTTTATGCTATACATAAGCATGTAGTCATGATTCAAACACGTATACGAGACGTAATCATCCATGTCTCATCATTTCTAAACCCGTTTATCATACAAACACGTGTTTTATTCATTTATTACCATTTCTAACACGTATTTACTATAAAGCACATAGGTAAACATATTAAGATACATAATTACCCAGACGGAAATATCGGGTGTTACAACTCTCTCCCTCTTAAAAGGTTTTCGTCCTTGAAACTTGCTCAACTTGAGAATAACTCGGGATGAGACTCTTTCATTTCATCTTCTCTTTCCCATGTTGACTTAGAACCTTCCTGTGCATCCACTGCACCCTGACTATAAGGACTACCTTGTTTCTGAGCTTTCTTTCACTACGATCTAAGATTTCAACTGGTCGTTCGATATAGGATAGTTTTTCGTCTACTTCTATCTCTTCTAGCGGCACAATTTCTGATGCGTCTGCCACACACTATCTCAAGTGTGATACATGGAATGTTGGGTGGATCCCAGACAACTCCTCAGGCATATCCAAATGATAAGCGACTTCTCCAACACGTTTGGAGATTTTGAAAGGTCCAACATACCTTGGACCTAGCTTACCCCTCTAGCGAAAATGGATAATGTTCTTCCATGGAGAAACTTTTAACAGAACATAGTCTCCAACATGGAATTCGATTGGCCTTCGTCTTTTATCAGCATAGGTTTTCTGTCGATCCTGTGTAGCCTTTAGTCGTGTTTTGATTATGTCGAGATCATGAGCCATATTATCGACTGGTTCTTTGCTTCCTATCTCTCGTTGGCCGACTTCACCCCAACATAAAGGAGTTCTGCATTTCCTACCGTACAACATCTCGTAAGGCGGCATACCAATACTTGAATGATAACTGTTGTTGTAGGATAACTCTTCTAATGGTAAGTGATCATCACAGCTTCCTCCGAAGTCGATTATACAAGCACGTAGCATATCCTCTAGAGTTTGAATCGTTCTTTCGCTCTGGTCGTCTGTCTGAGGATGATACGCCGTGCTAATGTGTAATCTCGCACCCATATTGTTGTGGAATTTCTTCCAGAAACGCGAAGTAAATCGAGTGTCTTTATCTGAGACGATAGTTACTGGCACTCTGTGACGTGCGATGATTTCCTTAATGAAGATTTTGGCTAACATTTCTGAAGAATGATTCTCGTGAATGGGTAAGAAGTGAGCACTTTTTGTTAATCTATCCACTATCACCCTAATGGTGTCATAACCTTTAGTTGTTTTTGGTAGTTTGGTTATGAATGTGACAACCGGCAATTTCCCAGGTTAACCCCGTTAATAACTTGTGTTATATTTCAATAACGTCCGTTACCTTAGTTAACTAGAATAGTTACACGAACACTGCACATGAGTCTAGACGTCGCTTAACCAACTTGAATGTATATAATTTATAAATTTATATAAATTATATTTTATGATTTCACGAAAATGTTTTGTCATTTTACGTGGCAATTATATTTATTATTTTTCCGTGGTATATATGTATATATATAAGCACATCGTTTTACGATTTTATGTGGCGATGTGTCGCGCAATAATACGAAACGTCTCTATAATTTTATAGGAATTTGAAAACATATAGTTATGGGGTTATAACTATGATTTTATGCGATATATATATAGCTTATATTTTTATAATATTGTGTTCGTTAAATATGCTTTGACGTACACTCGAATAATCGTAGCCA
>JBCNJP010008036.1:0-11141 GCA_039602395.1 Deinandra increscens subsp. villosa
TAAATAAAATAACTTTGGCTTGTCTGTTGGACTCCATTGTGTTGTATACTTCCTTATGACACGAATGTCAAGGGGTAATGGAGCTTTGTAGGGCTTTAATTGATTTATCCTGTGACTTGTCATTGTCTGTAGTTAAATCATACGTTAGACACATGTGCTACATTTGTATAACAAATACAATCTATATAATGTTAATTTTTGTATAATATCCATTGATAACGGAATAACTATTTGTTAGGGTTTATTCTACTTACGTTTACTGTTAGTCAATGATGTATATTCTTTACAAAGGCTATGGAGACTACATGTTATAGACTATCAAAGTGATTCTAGGAAGTCAACATAAACAATGTTTTTAGTAATGGCAGGTGAATCTTCATCTTGTGGTAGTATTAGTATTTTTAGTGCGTTAGGGGACGTTGCTCGTGATAGCGCGACGTATAGTTGACCGTGGCTAAACACTGGTTCGGGTAAGTAAATACCTATTTTATTAAGTGACTGACCTTGACTTTTGTTGATTGTCATTGCGTAGCAAAGTTTTACTGGAAACTGTTTTCTGCTAAAGGTGTATGGGAGTTCCTCATCATTATGTGTGAGAGTTATCCTTGGAATGTAAACACGTCGGCCTATAGCTACTCCGGTGATAATCCTTGCTTCTATTACATGGTTTAGTAACTGTGTCACTATTAATCTAGTTCCATTGCATAGACCAAGAGATAGGTTTATGTTTCGAAAAAGAATTATAGGGCAGTTTAATCTTAGTTGAAGTTGATGGGTTGGTAATCCTGTAAATTGAAGAGAGTTGAGATATTCTTGAGGATATAGAAGGTCTGTGTCTTCAGTTCTAGAGCCATGTGATACGACAGTGTCTATGCTAAGGTATTCCTTAAATTCATTAGGATTTTTTCTAGGACCAGTTTGTTCACCTCATCGACCGTGTCATTTCGTGGGCATACTATAGCTTTTTTTGATAGTTCAACGGGGTTTGGAATGGCAATTGTATCTGAATTGTAAATGAAGTCAATTAGAGTTGCCAGTGCATCTGCTGAATTTGGGATCAAATATTCTGTTGGTATTGAAACTTTCTTAGAATTGAGAGGATCCGCCTTATCTAAAGTACCTATGGAACCATTTCCTATGTCTAGGAGCCATGAGGAGAATGTTGAAATGCGCTTTCTTATAAGCAAATCAAGATCTGGTCGTTCTAGACGCATGTTGACAGTCAATGTTGCAATTTGGAAGTTGTGACACCCGAGAATTTCAAGGTTAACTTCCGTTAGACAAACCCGTTAGTTACGTTATAAGTAGCTAATGCATAACTAGGCCGAATACGTCCACGACCTTTGGTTGATCACCGAACCCGTCCATGTGTGTTATGTGTTCATCATTGATTGTCTTAATGTGCAATGTGATTTAAATACATGACTTATTATTGTGAATAGCATGATTAATTGTAAATACTTGATTATGTGAAAATTGCCTAAATTTGGTAGTCAGCGAAACTACCGAGCGAAATTACAGATTCGCCCGGTAGCAGGCTAGACTGAACAATGTATCCGAGATCAGAGCCAGTTTCGCCAGCCAGCGAAACTGCCAGCGAAATTAGCCCCTGATATAAATAAACTTAATAAACCCTAGTAGCCTCATTTGCCTCATTTCACAACCAACACACACATACACTTCTCCTGGAGATTCTGGTCAGCTAGGAAACCATCAAGAACCATCATCTCAGCTTTGAGACAACACCCATTTGGATCCTAGATCAAATCGTGAGTCCCAAAAACTATGTTTTATGCCTTTCTATATGTTTTCTTCTTAAAGCATGCTCAAATCTACATGAAATCACTTGATCTCTTAATATGTTACTTTAGGATGCTAGATCTACCTTAAAGTCAGAAACTTTACGTGTAAAAACAAACCATGATGATGATTTATGCTAGAATAGGTCTTTTTAGGTTAAAATGTGCTTTTTGGTGATTTGATGACAAAATGCATGTTAAACGTGTTAAAGTTGCTTGATTTATGTTGGTAAATGCCTATGGATACTAGATAATGAATTGCATGTATGATCAGAAGCTGTTAGGTTGATTTTTAGGCAAATCCGTGTGTTTTTCGCGACCAGCGAAACTGTTGTTCTCTGGGCGAAACTAAGTAGCGAAATTATATCTCCTTCCAGCGACACTGACCAGCGAAACTATAGTGTCGCCGGGAACCTGACCAGACCAGCTCGAGCGAAACTATCGAGCGAAATACCTGAACGAAAGTTCAAACCAGTTTCCCTGCGAAACTAGGCTAGCGAAACTGCGTCAGCAGTTTCGGGCGAAACTAGCCTAGCGAAACTGTGTTACCGGGCATTGCCTAGCGAAAGTGCTGCCCGTGCACCTAGCGAAACTGCCTAGCGAAACTATGCTAGCGAAACTAAGACCTGACCTAAAAACCAAACTTGTGAAATTTGCTTAAGTGTTATGCCATGACTTGCATGATTATGCCATGATGAAATATGCTTGATATCTGATTTATATGAACCCTTGTTTATGATCAACCATTGGTGTCGTGCGTCGGTATGTCGAGTCATAGTTGCAACGTGCTATGTTATGGGCCATAGTGACGTTAAGTAAAGATTAGACACGAAACTAATACTTAAGACCTAAACGTGTTCTAGGTCTTCGTTAAACAACAGTATTTGGATCACTTGAAGTGTAGCAGTGCAACCAAAGGTGAGTGTCACTAACCCGCTTACCGTGAGTCCGTTGGGCCACACAGAATAACTTAACGAAAACAATGCTGATAAACTCGAGAGTGCTAGGCACCTCACTGATAAACTTGAGAACACGGGATGCTCGGCACTCACTTGATGAACCGAAGTGTTTTATGGGAACACTTGTGAATTCTGATCAAACTGCTTTTGAAACAAAACTGAAAACATTTTAATATGGCTAGTGTAGGTTAAAGTCTAAACCATATGATATCACATGTTTTCTAAGGATGCCTTATAACTTAAAAGTCCTCAACTTAATTGTGCCATTAATTGTAAAGCGAGGGGATGTTGGGTAGATCTACTGGAGTTTGACAAACTCCGCCCCGTGGCACGGGGAGTGCACGGAGGTACAATATCAGCCTATTTGACCGTGGTCCCGAGAGGACACGGGGGAGGCAGAAACCGCGATGACTTGGTCCGCACAGTACGGGATGGCTCGGCCCCCACAAAATAAGTCAGCTTTGGTACAAACTTCCTTAGAGCATGGAACAACGGATTAGCTACCCGCGATATCGGTTGAGTCCTTTAACTTTACGGAACTAGTACATACCCGATGACGTGGTCACGGACAAACCATTTATAAACTGAGAATTAAATACGAGCATTGCTTTTCACAAATGAATATGTTATAAGTACATTTTGATACGAATAATGATTACGAGACTGGGCCAATGCATGACAAGCCCACTGTGAACTCACCAACCGTTAGGTTGACACTTGCGTGGTTTAAACTTTTGCAGATCGCTAAGGAGTATCCGGAGCGGGTTGGCATGGCACGTGAAGACCTTTATTTTACATTGAACTATTTGGGAGTCTAAAACAACATTTATGTAAAGCACGTGGTTAGTGCTAAGGACAATTATTTTTCCGCTGCGTATGTAATTGAAGACTTTGATTTATAACTTGTGTTTGAATAACCCTGATTCGTTTAGTATTTGTAACTATGGTTGTGGATCCTGGTCTAGTCGCGCCCCTTAACGGTACAAACTCCGTTAGTGGTATTTTGGGGGTGCGACAGAAGTGATGCCATAGGGTTGACCGTGGTAATGATAGACCTATGGTTTGTGTTTTCGTAGCTCTACGCTTTATCGGTAGTGTTTGCCTGAAATCCCCTCCTAGTATGATTGACATACCACCAAATGGCAAGTCTGGTTTGTTTAGTATGTCTTTGAGGGTTCTGTCTAGGGCTTCAAAGCAATACCGTTCGCTCATTGGAGCTTCATCCCAAATGATAAGTGTTGTTTCCTGTAGAAGTTTACATAGGTTACTTCTTTTTGTTATGCTGCAAACAGACTTTTCGTTTAGGTTAATCGGTATGCGAAATCTCGAGTGTGCAGTTCTGCCGGACGGAAGAAGCAATGATGCTATTCCTGATGCTGCAACAGCAAGTACGACTTTTGCATCTGATCTTAGAGCTGAAATGATGGTTGACCATAGGTAAGTTTTCCCTGTGCCACCGTGGCCATATACAAAAAGCAAAACTTGCTTATTTGATTGCAAAAGAGTCATAACATTCTCATATATGCTTAATTGGGTTGGATGAAGCCCTTTATGTAGTCTCTCGTGTTCTTGTTTCAGTTCGTGCCTGTCGTAGTTCTTTTCTTCCATAAGTAGTTTGTTTTCAAGCATAAGTAGAAGCTGTGGGTTTGGCAATGGTAGCCCATAAGTGGCTAATGATTGTGATGCTGAGGAGGAGTTGGATTTAAGTAATAGCTGAAGCTCATATAGAACTTGCTGCTATATATCGTTGTCATTCTTTAGGTGATGCTGATAGATAAGGTCATCTGCCATTGTTAACCAATGTTTTTCCCAAAGTTCGAGAGGATTGGACATTTCACAATACAGAAGCATATGTGTGAAGAGAGAGCGTAGCTCGGCAGCAGTTGCCCATAACGATGCATCTTCAAATGTCAGCAACCATTCTTTGTTGTCTCCTATTAATCCAAGTCTTTCGCATGCTGCACGGTAGGTATTTAGGCACTCACCATTAACGGTACGAATGTCGGCAAAGCTTTTACATCCTCTTTGGTGTGTTAACAATAACCGTAGGTAGAATACTTCACCACACGTTGGATGGATGTAGACCAGTCGACCGACAGTTGGATTCCGTCGCTGTGATCTACGTATCCAGAATTTGCCAGTTGCATCCCAACGATACTCAGATAGGAAATCAATGTATCGTAGATGATGTCCTGTTGGATCAACTCTGTTATTATATAGCCAGGCTGTTAATGTTGTTATCTTTCCACATGGGTTTTTTAGTATGTCATCCAATGTTTGGGAGTCATTGAATGTCAAGGTCTGCATGTTTTCTAGATGGACGGTTAGTATTTGCACCGGTGGATCACGCTCGTGTATGTTAAAACAAAGAATTCGCCAAGCAGCTTCGAATGGGCATATGAAACGACCGTCAACATAATTTTTTATCTCATCAATATGAACTTCTTGTTGGGTAGATGAACTCTCAGTAGGTTTCTCTTTGTTGGTGACAGTAAAACGTATGCGATCAGTCCCCTTAGAAATGTACTTAAATAGATACTTGATAAGCATGCTCCAGCCACAGTATTCTACATTTATATGGGCAGAATAACGCAAACAAAGTAATTTATTGTAAGGAACGACAAATCCGTTGTCAATCTTGATTCGGTTTTTAACCACTGTAAAACCGTCAGAACGACGTCTGTAAAAGGCGTATCCTTTCTTATCCAATGAGGTTGATTCTTGGTAGTCTTTTGGATAGCCTTTACTACAGGTACCAGTCTCCATACATGATGAGTATCGGTTTAGCTCCCCACATGGGCCGTGTATCATCATGTCTGTGACAATCTTATACAGCTCTGGTTCTAATTCAGGATTTGGGATTTCAGCAGATATGTATTTATCTATGTCTTCCGGGTTTCTAATCTTATAAGGTTCTGTAACCCATAGGAGCAGATGACAGTGGGGCAGCCCACGTTTTTGGAACTCGATTGTGTAAACATCTGTGTTAGTATAGGAATTGTTAGTGAAGTAGATGTAAGTGGATTTCTTAGATAGTTGATTAAATAACATGTAAGGAGAAAGTAGGATAGAACTTACGTGCGGTAACATGGCCAAAGGGTGCTTCATCCTTTAGGAAGTTTATCAGTGATTTAACTTTCATACGGAATATCCTTGAAACAATTTCTGGTTTATCTTGAGGTTGCAGATGAGGAAACTGGACCATATACCTTTGTATCTCTGGCCACTTGACATTACATGTAAACGTAATGAAGTACTGTGGATTGCCGTGTACACGGCATATTGCTAATGCATCCTGGTAGTGTTTATACATATATCGTGGCCCACCGGTGAATGAAGTAGGTAAGTAAGTGCGTTTGCCCACCTGATGACCATGAGTATCGCCTTGTTGCATAGCGTCATGCACACCTTGGACTAACTCATTACGAAATTTGCTTTGGTTTAGACGACAGTATTCGAGGCGACTGTGTTCAACTGATACGTATGCATCGACAATGTACTGCTGAAATAGACGACCTGCTTTTAGCAAAAGTGAGTGGGTATGAGGCCGTTGATGGATTTGATAGCTATAGTACATGCTCATGGTAACCTCTTTATCTTTATCATTTGTGGAAAGTGTCAACTCTTTTGACCATCCACTTTCACCGTATGGAAAGAGAAGAGGATATTGTAAGGACATATACGAAGGATGTAACTTACTTATCCGCTTTGGACTGCCGTCCTTGTGATGGATTATGATGTCATAGTCAGATGCTGTGTACTCATTGCCATAGACAATCGCACCTATAAAGCTAGCTGTAGGAATCGTGTAGCGCTGAGTGTTTTGTGAGTTGAATAAGCATATGGAAAAGTCTGCAATATTTTGGCTTAGAGGTATATCACGGGCCATACGGAAGAGCCTTACCAATTGATTGCAACTTTCGAGAACATTCATAATTGTTGTCAGTATTTCTGGTTTCAAAAGTGGTACGCCCTTATCTTCGAAGATGGAAAGTCTGTTGCGAAGTTCATTTGCCGTGTCATACACATAAAGTTGTAGAAAAGAAGGTTTTCTTCCAGGTGAAGGACAAATTGTACCAATAGTATGAGATATCTGCCCTTCAACTTTAAAAACAAAAGGGCCTGTTCCGTTGTTTATAGATTTGTCTACGAAAGCACCAAATGAAGTCATCGAGAAAACAGAATTATAGCGTCGAATGTTTTCAAGGAAATGAACGTTCGAGAAAAGTGGTATGAGTGTGGCAGGGGGTAAGTTATGTAAAGGCAAGCGTAACTTCCCATTTCGACAGCAATGACTATACCTAGGATATTCATTAGATGGTCGTGAGAGTAAACGCTCGTTGTACCAAAATAGAGCAGTGCAATGTTCACAGGTTATTGTACAGTCACCAGAGTCGACATACGATGAGAAGGAGGCTAAACGATTAGTTGCAAGAGTTGATCTCAAGTTTCTTTGTCTACTTGACTGAGAACCTAAAGGATTGTCGCTAGTTGAAGTAACTTTTCTCTTAGGAGTACGCATGTATATTCTAATGAATAGAACAATAGTAGATGTCGAAGAACTTTCTTTAAAAAAAAATATACCTAAGCAAACTAAAGCGAAAAATTAACCTTATACTAAATGCATCCTTCAAAGTTGCTACACATTACTAAGGATAGATATGACAATTGTTAGCAAAAAAGTACAATGAAAGTTAGGTGTCAACTAACCGGTTTGTTCGTTGAGGAAAGTATAGTTATCGTCCACTGGAAGTTCTGGTGATTGTGGCTTACCTATAGGTACATTAAAATAACATTGGATGATCACCTAATGTTATTTCCATAGATAAATATTAAAAAAAGAAATTAGGGTAATCATGCGAAGTTAGCATACACTTGTAAAGGAATTTATTTTGTCTAAATATTAGGTTGTATACTAATATAGTAATCAACCTCATGGGTACTAATTAGCTCTTTGTCAACCAGTGACAATTTTTACACCAAGAAACCAAAATGCTTTCACATAAGACCATTGTAAAAGATTATAGTTTGATTATCTTTAACTACCCTTTACAATCAAGCGTGACTTTAGAAATCAATGGTTAATCAAATGTGAATGAAACAACCACCCAATTGTTGGATGTCAAAAGTTGGGTTTCAAAGTAGATTATTTGATTATGTATAAATTAAAAAGTCATAAATAAGCAAGTATAAACCTGAAACTTACCTTGAAGAAGAAGCTGGCGGTGATGATGAAAGAAGAAAGATGATGGACTAAGAAAGTAAAATCCCAAAGGGTGCTATGCTGAATGTCAGAAACATTACACGTGTAAGCCAAATACCCTATGCAAGTGTAGCCACTTTGCATGTATGACATGTATGTTAATTTGTAATACACGTGTAGTAAATGTGGACGATGACGTAAGGATGGATGGCTGGATGTATATACGTTACTGTGTATATATACATGCATCAGTAATTATAAGTAACAAAATCAACATAAATAATAGTTTATTAATAATGTTAATGATGGTAATAAAATAACTAAAGTAAAATGGACTTAAATGTAACCTCTATATAACTAATACGGATTAATTTTCTTTAGATGGTCTTGTAAATGGTGTTAGAAGTTTATAAAGGATTGATAGTCTAATGAAAGCAATATGTAGTAAATGTCATATAAAGATAGCAGACACTAACCAAAATTCATATGTATAAACATGCATGGGTGTTTCAAAAAACTAATAAACTCACTACCAATTCTATATATAAGATGACAGCATAAGTAGATAAAGGCATACATTGATAGTGGCAGTAATTACATTAGAAAACATCCTTCAGATTATCCAGACTGCTATTATACAGTACTAAACCTAACAACCTTGATGACAGCACACGATAACCATTTACAAAAGACTATTTAACTTCTGTTGGTGGTACCAACATTTACAAAAGAGGAAACCAATTGTCTTGATGACATCGTACAGACGATGACATCAGATACATACATTACAAAAGGCCATCAAGGTTGGATATCTACATTACAAAAGACCATGAAGGATGCCTTCTACATAGGATTACTACACTTCATCAACGAACAGAACCTTCGACTGAAAGTCGTATGTCAAACATATCATCTGCCCAACTTCAATGCCATAACGCTTGGCAAAGTTCTTCCATCCATCAATGGTGTACCTACATTGTAATAGATAAGGAAGAAAGAATTAGCAAGATAAATGTTATGGTATTTACATTAGAAAGATAATAGTTAAAGTTGATATACCTCCTATAGGTAACCATGTTGCTTTGTCCTCTCAGCTTGTACATCCGACCCCTTTCGTTATCGTAAACAACACGTATTTTCATACCGTCGTAGAAGTCTCCCAGCTCTGCCAACTTTGACGACAACCTCTGCATAATATGTATATTAGGCCAATCATCCGTAATATAGAATGTGTAAGGAATAGAGGAATGATACTTACAAAATGAGAACGGACAGTAACAAAAGCCTGAAAAGGCAGTAACTCCTCAGTTGAGTCATGGCTAACAGTGTCGGGATTCACTGCGTTGGCTGTATAGACGGCATTCAACGGGACGGGCATTGCGAGTATGTTTGTACCAGTTGGATCAGAAACATCCATGAAAAGAGTGGTGTCATCTTCGAAGGTAAATTCCAGATAGTAGTTGATCCTCAAAGGAATCTCTTCTACAACCTGCCTCCACCCTTCAGTAATGTAGAAGTAGTCTCCAATCTTTTCTATCTTCACGTACCAGAACCTACCATTAGTAAAGATTAAGAGAACTCGCTCCGGAGGTACGACATCACCGAAATGCCTCATTGCAAAATCATGGGGTATTTGCTGCCAATTGTAAAAAACCACATCTAACAATTAGTTATCCATTACTATAAAATGACATATGAATATATATGAAAAGTATGTTTGGTGGAACTAACCAAAGTGTCAGATGGGTTAAAAATAGATTTAATAAGCTGGACTACCATGATTACAAACATAATATACAAACAAAATCTATAAAATCATAACATAAACATACCTTTGAGAGAAAGCTACCCTTTGAATTTGAATTTCAACATCTCTCTCAGGCTCTGTTTGAAAACTCTCGAGATCGATGTATAAGGCTATGTGTAGTCATAATGTCGGCACCATGGGGCATTATGTGACATGTGTCGCTGATGTGGCAAGGGGGGTTATGGGGCATGGGTATGCAACTCATAAAACCCCTACATCATTACTTTAATTATTAATTTTTTTTTTTAGTAAACTGCAGAGAGAGAAACAGCCATAAGGGCGCCATGCCCCTCACGCCTCTCGGCCAAAAACCCCAACATGGCGCCCCGGGGGGTGCCTGAGGGCGCTCGCTATAAGGGGCGTTATAGGGCTGATTTTTGCCCCTATAACGCCTGATTACACATAGCCTAAGGCATGCTTTTTCGATTTAAGTGTCTGCGGCTCTGGCTTTTCTCTCAACATCCATTTTGAATTAGGGCAAAATGTAGAAAAGGTAGTGCTTGAAGGTTTCCGATTGTATAAGGGCTTGCAACTTTGACTTGTACATAAGGCACGGAAAGGTGTACCTTCTAAGATTAATATAAGAAAATCAACAAGAGGATATAGTAATTCAATATCAATGGTACCTGCATTGGGATGAATATCAAGTAAAATCAAAATTCAACTATTAACCCCAAATATTTTATAAAGAACATCAGACGAAAAAATCTTACCTTAGATGTCGAAGCCAAGAAGAAAGTGCTAAACAAAACCTCAATGAGAAATGGAAGAACAACCCGTTTCATCACAACCCGACGAGGATCGACGTGAAACACCACTGATTTGGTGGTAATCAAGAAGATAGATGGCACGAACATGGTCCGGAAAGTCGAGGATTAGGGTTTACCTTACTGTGCTACAAATGAAACAACGAACATGGATGTAAGATTTTTGGGCATCTTTGGATGCATGATTTGTGCCCGAGCGTTCACCTGCTCCCAATAAATTAGGGTTTAACTGTGCGTCTGCACTCCCAATAAAGCGATCGTGGCGCCTGCTCCAGATAAAAACAAACATCTATTTTCTGAGTTTCGAAATTCTCGTTCGTGGCCGCTTAAACCCTTATCTTTCAAGTGGTTTGCTTGTTTTACTTGTACATGTTTTTTTAATGTGTACGCGTCTTAAAGTTAAGAAATTTTACATGACCATAATACCTTTGATCCAATATGTATTATAAAGTACTATATATATATATACACACACACGAATATTATATATATATATTCGATTCTTATTCTGCTTCAAAACCCAAATTGACTCTGTCGTCAGTGACCGGAAGCTAAAACGGTTCATGTGTGCCCAATTTCGTCTACTTTCAATCTGATTTTTGACAC
>JBCNJP010008037.1:0-45286 GCA_039602395.1 Deinandra increscens subsp. villosa
GATTGTAATTGTTCATTTGTGATCAATAAAACAATCGGTTAATTACAGTTCGATGTCCGAATAGCTAGATTGAGTAGACGATCCAATGCTCACGAACTTTCAAAAGCTTATTCAAATGGGAAATCTTTACAACAAAAAGATTCGGGTTTATCAGTTATTCTTCGAAGATGTACGACAGAGCGATTCTTCACCATTATGACAGATTTGACAACATCAGTCAAGGGGAAATATGTTGGAACAAAAAATAAGTGTGAGTGACGCCATCAAATATATTCTCGAATAATTTTGTTGTAGAATCCATTGTGAAATGATTCAGAAACGTGGGTTCTGATGATCGAGGCTTGCAAGTTTGGATCGAAGACGTTTTATGAAAAGTCAAATGTTCGAGTCAACGGTCAACGTAAAAGTCAACAGAAGATCGGTTCGAGCGAGTCAAGCTTCATATTAATAAATCAATTATGATTTAATTAATAATTTATTTTAGTTGTTTTGTATTTTAGCTCATTGTATTTGTGTCTTGCTAGTTAGTGGGCTAGTGAGCACATGGGCTCTCTATGTAAGGGAGTGATAGCTTCATTTGTTAGATTGGTTGATGATCTTGAGTGATGTGAGCTATCATTTCTAGAGAGGGAGTCTAATCTTGGGTTTGAGTTCAACCCAAGATGACCATGGAAAATTCACGAAGGTTATGATGTGTTGTTATGATTTCTTGATTGTAATCATTCAGTTATATGAAATCATTTAACTTTATCATTATATTTGTGTTTGTTCCTAGATTCTCATCATCCCGTCTCCTCATCTAATCTTCGTACTTGCTCAATGTCGAGATTCTTGATGTGAAATCGGTCCTGACATAGATGCATTCGAGGAACTCGGTTGTGTTGCCATTTTTTTGATAAAGTTTTGTAAAAATCAAGTTAAAAATGAATCTAACAAGAGTTTGGAAAAATATTGACACCAATTGCCCCACGGTGGGCGCCAATTTGTTTTGGCTAAAAATTACAAGACTTAATTTAGTAACCAATTAGTTTATGAGGTTAGGTGCCTAGAATGCTTAGTTTATAAAGTCAAGTTTACCAGTTAAAAACCAAGGTTTGAATGGAAGAAATGAAAACACAAACGTTAACGTCCCTGAATGCAACTAAGAACACCAAGATTTGTACGGGGGGAAAATCCCTTAATCCCTGGATGTCTCTAAGGACCGCCAGCATAAAAAAACCTGAGCAACGATAACACACGTTGCTAGTTTATTACAATGAAAAATGATTCGAGTACAACTGTTTGCGACTTGTTTGCTAAGTGGTAGTGTGAGTACATGTTATCGAGTGTTAAAAAACTAAGTCCTATGCCGCTAATGAATACATAGGTAAGCTAACTATATCCCCGATATTCTAGGGATCCTCCTTCCAACGACTCGTGATCGTTATTGACCGAATCTGGTGGCGAGTCTTTAGCTACACGTTTATTCTGAGCTTTGAATTAGTCTTCTTGACCATCAACCTTAAGCTCGTACCTGACTCGATCAAGATAAAGTCAAGAAAAAATTTAGTAATGATGCCTTAGCATGCTGGGTATCCGCACATGCTAGGATCAGTTAGTATAAACAAATAGTTCCTGGATGTATGACATCCTGGGATATAAATCATTTAAGGGTACCGAGAATGTAAATCGAAATCTAGGGCATAATAAATTTCTTACACTTAAACTATTTAAATAACACTGTTACTTTTATTTTGTGCTAGTAGAAGCACATTGAGGGCAATGTGAAATTTAAGTATGGGGACGAGATTGTCAACTCTAGCTGTAAATACGCAACACTAAGCTTTTGCTCCACCCGTAATTTTTTTTCGAAAATAAGCAAAAATTTGTCTTCTGAAAAAGCCAATAAAACTTCTTTATGGACCAAAATCATCTGAATAAAAACAATGTTTTCCAAACAGAAAAGATTCGAACCATTTAAAGTTCAATGGATACATTAAAGCTATTTTGGGTACAGTAAACTGAACCCAAAGTTTATTTTTATACAACTGGTACGTAAAACCCCCCTTTCCCACATTTTAATGAGTGTTCAAGCCTAACCCTGTAAATATCTAACATGGTCATACTCCACCAAAATAGTGAGAAACCAGGTGAGTCATTTAAGCCAGAACTTGGTAAGGGTATACAATCCAAGATGGACAAAGTAGGAAAACATGTTTCTATATGATTAAGGCCCCTAGGATAAACCCCTCTTCTTTCTTTCACACCCAAAAATTTCTTTACCACCGACAAAATATCCCCTAGTAGCCCCTTTGAGCCTAAACCTTTCATTTCTTAACCCGCAAATTTATTTGCATAAACTCTTCCCCCCCCCCCCCAACAACAGCATTTTTCGCACCAAACATTTTTGGCGCACTTTTACACCCGTTTATTTTCGCAATAGCAAAATATTTTTAAGGAAAAAGCTTTTCAAAAGTAACTGGCCCATTATCATCAGGATACGATATCATCTACCCGGACTATTGCTGCAGAAATCTGTCCGATGCATGAAGATTTCTATACTGGTATGTATGTTATTTGTCTAGAAAAGATTTCTTTGTTTCTGGAAATAAAAGTCTAAGTGTGGGGATGTTTGATGTGCCTAAAAATATACATGTTTTATAAACAAATATCCCTCGCGTAGTGGGTAATATTTGACTAACTATCACAAAGAAACAGTGTTTTTTGTCTTCTTTGTAGTTTTTCAGGTTCTACTAAGCCAAAATCACAAAAGGAATGAATAATGCAAGAAAAACAGAAGATATTGTGAAAGTTGAAACTTAGCACGCCCCGTGCCTGACCCAGCACGCCCCGTGCCCAATCCAGCAAAGAACTGTTTGTACAAGAAGATTTGGAAATCAGCCTTCTGACACAACATGGCCCATGCCAGGCTTGGCACGACCCGTGCTTCTGCAGACAAATATTTGCGAATCAAGCGTTTGACATGGCACGCCCCCGTGTGCAAAGAGCACGCCCCCGTGTTACCTGACACCAAAGATTCGAGATCAAGCTCTTGACATAGCATGGCCCATGCCCGAGAAGACACGGCCCATGCCACCTGAACCAACATGCCCCGTGCTGTCAGAAGCACGCCCCGTGCCATATCAGAAGTTTGGCTATATAAGGAGAGGCCAACCATTCTTCCAAACCGCTCAATTCTTCCCTCCCCTGTCTCTAATTTAGTTCATATTTTCAGTTCTGAGCCATTTTTTTTAGTGTTCTTGTGTCTACTCGTCAAAGATTGTAAGAACTATAACTTTTGGTGATAATGAATTGTTATTTGTCTATGAATCTTTCATTATCTATTAAGCAAATCTTTAGAATAACATTTGTAATCCTCAACATTACAAGTGTTAGTCAAATTCTTGCACTCATTTAGGAATAAACAAGTCTTTGGTCGGTTGGCAGACTATTTTATAATCTTGTTTTAGGGTGTGTCGAATGACTTTATAAAAACCCTTTTTATTGAAAGTTTATTACTGATTTTCTGAACCAAACGTGCTCTTCGTATCACAGACCATTTGGGGAGTCGAAATCCCAAAGGCCGGACTAGTGACATGCAGTCGGGGGACGATGCATGATCCGGAAGGTGATCGCGCCCTATGCTACATGATACGTTCGAGGTCCTTATGTCTATCTAAGCAAACTCGGCTAACCAAGCAGGTACGGACTGAAAGTATTTGGTTGGGAATGAGGGTTGGTAATATTTTGTCACTTCACGGAAGCCGTGATGGTATGTGTTTGTGAACTTGGCCCTGGTTACGTCGGGCATACACATGCGGAGAACTAATTGTGAATGAACGGACCAGAGTCCCTTAAAAAGGTCATTTTTAATAAAATAATCTGGCACGCAGGGTTGTTCCCCTGCTGATTCATGACGACGTGTCAAGTACGGTAAGTTACTAGTTTGAGGGACCCGTAAGTAAGTGGCATTATACCACTTTGTTTGTTTATCAACGGCACCTTCCCATGGCGTTCATACTCCTAGTAGACGGTTGATCGTGGAGATGGTGAATCATCCTAAGATTCCGAAAGGTGGTTGTCTTCCGCTGCGGCACGGGGCGTGCCAGGCTTGGAAAATCTAGAACTTTGATATTTTTCTTATGTTTTTGCTCATAATTAGTTCCTTTTGTATTTTCCACACTTCCAAACCTGAAAAACTAAAAAGAAAACAAAAGACACTTGTTTTGATGTTAGTGACTCATATTTGTGTCGTTTTATCAGAGATATTTGTTATAAAAATATGTATAATTTGAGGTTTATCAAATATCCCCACACTCAAACGTTTGCTTGTCCTCAAGCAAAACTTTTTACAGGATAAACCCAATAATCCCAAAGATCTCATCAGCTTGTGCTTTATAGGTTAGATACAGCACAAAAGTGGTCCTCTGTCATTTTGGCATCTTTATTCCATTGACTTATTTTGATTTTCTTTATTTTTATTGAAATACAAAAATTCATGGTAATTTTACTAGAATTTATTTTTATCCAAACTTGTTAGCTTCACAAACATTCACTCGACTCTCAGGAATTGTATCTGATAATTTGGGTGAACACTCATACCTGGGTGAAGACAAGCAAAAAGTATAGGCTTGAAATGTGATCGAACTGCCATAGATCTCACTGAAATTCACTTAAGTATCACGAGGACTTAAAGGGTAGGCTTAGGGTAAGGGTTTGGATATGGGAGAAAAAAAGGGTAAAAATTATAAAGAGCAGGTTTTCTAAAAACTTGGTTTTTACGAGTGACTTTTCTTCAAATGAATAACTAACTCTAGAGAGCTTTGCTCTTTTTAAAGAAATATATATATATATATATATATATATATATATATATATATATATATAGGGTTAGGTTCAAATGAGAACTTTTTATTTTGAGAACTATTGAGAACAAAATATTCACCACTAATTTCAGATAGGGACCACTATAATTCATGGGGGGGGGGGGGTCCATATATATAAACTAGTGGCTTAGAATGGTTCTCAAAAGTTCTCAAAACCAATTATTTCTTGTTATACCCTGGATTTCGCACTAGAAATTTACTAATATTCTTTGACAGGTTTGGACCCTTGGATGTCGGACGACCATGAACTGTATATATGGCTTATCGGTACCTTGGATTTCTGATTCATGATACCCTAGGATATCGTATATCCAGGAACTGTGTATTTATATTATCTTGACCCTACATGTACGGTTACCCAGCTTGCTAGGGCATCGTGACTAACAACTTGTTCTTGACTTTGTTTGATCTATAGTCAGGTACGAAAAGATTAAATAATGGTCAAGAAGACTTGGTCAAGATCGTAAACACGTGCAGAATGGAAGACTCGTCGACGAACTCGGTCAATAACGAACAGAAGCCGTTGGAGGGAGATCCCTATAATCTCGAAAATATAGTTAGGCTTTTTGATGTATTTAAACGCGGCATAGGATTTATTTTTTACACACTCTCGATCACTTGTATGTACACTACCACCTAGCAAACAAGCCGCAAACACTTATACTCAGAATATTTTACTTGGCAATAAACAGGCAACGTGTGTTATCGTTGCCGAAGGGGTTTTTATGCCGGCAATCCTTGAAGACATTCAAGGATTAAGGGCGTTTCCCCCTTTCAAATCTCGTTGTTCATAGTTGTATTCAGGGGAGATATTGCTAGTGTTTCCATTCATCTTATTTAAACCTTGGATTTTAACTAACAAACTTGATTTACAAACTATAAATCTAGGGCACCATACCTCACAGACGAATTTGGTTACATAATTTTGCTTAATAATTTTTGACCAAAACAGTTCTCAAATGATCCACTCCATATAAATATATATATATATATATATATATATATATATATATATTTAAGAGAAAAAGAAGATTTCGCGACAACTGGATGTATATCTATGACCCTTGGATCGACATTATGTCTTTGTTTGATCTTGAAAGAAAAAGTCACCAAGTTAAGTTTTGAGAGAAAATAACGCTTTTTACGAAAATAAAAGGAAGTAAAAGGGTATGTTATTTTGCATAAGGTGTTTGCAAAAAACAAAAAATAAAAGGGGTTTCTGAAATGAAAGGTTTAAGCTCAAAGGGGGTTAACTAGGGGTATTTTTGGAGTGAAGGAAAATGGGTTAAGAAGCGGAAGGCGGGAAAATCCTAGGTGCCTCAATCATTTAAATAAATGTTCCCAATTTTGTCCATCTTGGAACGTATCCACATGTTAAGTTCTACCTCTGCCGGATCACCAGGTTTCTCTGAATATTTAGGGAAAAAGAATGCATATAGGTGATCATGCAATAATTGGGCTCAAATTCTCACTAAATACGGGGAAGGGGAAAAACAAGTTTTTCAAAAAATAAATTTGTTCATTTTGCCATAAAGAAATAATTCAATTTATTTTTGAAAATTTGTTTATAAATCAATGGAATTTGGCGAAATTTTAGGAGGAAGACTGTTATGTGTATCGTTCCTTTTTAGATGACAAAATTTGGAAAAGTTTGGGGGATATCAAGCTTATTTGAATTTTTTTGTGTGTAAGGCTTGATATTGGACAGAGCAATTGTTTAAGTTACCGAAAGTTTTACCTTTTATTTTCCCATCCCCACACTTAAAATGTACATTCCCTCAATGTACACACTTAAAATGTACATTGCCCTCAATGTACCTGCACGTTAGTAATTTTGGACAAAGACAGTAAAAATGGTTTGCATTTGGAAAAAAAAGTTACGCAGCATCCCTACTGTATTTTGATTGCTTATCCCGTGGAATGGTTACCACACAGACGAATTTGGTTACTTAATTTTGCTTAATAATTTATGACCAAAACAGTTCTCAAATGATCCTCTCCTTACATATATATATATATATATATATATATATATATATATATATATATATAGGGGAGGGATATAATGAAAACCTCTCCGAGTTTGGAAAACCGTGAAAACCAAGCTAAAATATTCATTTTTTGTTCCGACTTTTTTTATGGTGACTATCTAAGTTAAAAAAAAACCCCCTTTATGCAAAAAAGTAAAAAAAAATGCCTAGTAAATCTTAAAAAGAAATTATAACCGATGTTACATATGTAACAGGGAACTGTTACATATGTAACATCGGTTATAATATTTTTTTTTAAACATTTACTAGGCGTTTTTTTACTTGTTTACACAAAGGGGTTTTTTTTTAACTTAGAGAGTCACCATAAAAAAATTGGAACAAAAAATGATTTGGCGCCCACCGTGGGGCAATTGGTGTCAATATTTTTCCAAACTCTTGTTAGATTTGTTTTTAACTTGATCTTTACAAAGATCTATCAAAAAATGGCAACACAACCAAGTATCTCAAATGCAACTACCCCTGCAAGCACTTCTACTACTACTATCACTATTCTTCCTCCACCACCGCCATAGGTCACCACTTCAACAACCACTACCGTGAACCGCAATACCAGCATGGCTACCAATCAGGGTGTCACGGGCATAGGACGTAGTGGAGAAATTCCACTGATGGTCTCTAATGATGAACTCCTTACCATGTTCGCAAAAGTACAGCAATATATGGAACAACAACAGAAAGTGAACCAGGACATGTTCGGAGAAGTAGCCAAGCTAAGGTAAAAAATGAACAGAGTGGATCATACACCCGTATCTCCTGTTCAAGCCAGAAGGCTACAGTACGGTAGTCCTGGGAGCGGATCTAGTTAGCAGATGACATTCAAATCATTGATCCGAGGCTTACATATGCTACCGCTTATACTACCATGTCTGACAGGCCCATGATGTCCACATTCAGGGACTCTGCCTTGAATCCTGGGGGCACCACTACCCAGGATACTGGTAACATCCTTAGAACCCCTAACCTTAATGCTCATACTAATGAATCTATGCAGGATACAAGCTTAAGCCCGGCAGTGGCAAAGGAACTCAAAAAAATTGAAGGAGATGATCTCGAGTGTTCCTGGGGTGGTCCAGCCTATCCCTGAAGTAGCACCATCGAGTCATCGACTTCCAAGGTTCGCTCCCCCAATATGTGATGTGGAGATACCCAAGAGGTTTCAGACTCCTAGTATGAAACTGTACGATGGCACAACTGATCTAGAGGAACACATAGCTCAGTATATGGAGAGGATGGGGGTGATCTACATGCCCCCTGATATTAAGGAGGCATGCCTATGTAAAGGTTTCAAGTCAACACTCACAAGTTCAGCCTTGAAGTGGTTGTTGAGTATTCCACCCTACTCTATCCCATCCCTTTCTCATTTAATTAACTTATTCAATAACTAATTTTCTTATAGTCGTAGTTTTGAAAAATTGACGAGTGATCTTTACAAGGTTACCCAGAATGCTAACGAGTCCATCAGGGATTATGTAAACAGGTTCGGAAAGGAGACCCTGGATATTCCCAATATAGATATGGCTACTACTATCCAAGCATTCAAGATGGGCCTTAAGAAGGATTCGCCCTTCTATCAAGATCTCATAATGAAACCCTGTCACAGGCTTGGTGAAGTAAGGCATAGGGCTTTACGATTCATCAGGCTTGAAGAGGATAGAAAAATACAGGAAAAAGCTGATGTTATCCCAGGATACGGCTCTTCTAACAGGAAATCAGAACCGGTGCATCTAAGGTCCCAGAGGCCTAAACCCTATTCCAAACCCGATAATCCAAGGGTTAATAGGGTCGATCGGAGTGAAGACGATGATGATGAAGAGTATCCTACTTTTAATAAATTTTATTTTGCTACTGACATTGCAGGAGTGATCAATACCATGCAGGACCTGGGGGACAAAGCAAGGTGGCCCAGGAAGACAGACAAACATGCGTCTAGGAAGGATAAGTCCGAGTGATGTGCGTACCACGAGGACTTTGGCCATGTAACCGAGGATTGCATAGCTATGCGTAAGGAAATCAGCTACCTACTTTGCAAGGGCTTCCTGAAAGAGCTCTTAGAAGGAAGAAGGACAAATCCAAGGGCCCTGATCAGTTTGCGAAATCTAGGGGCACTGACCAAATCCAGAATGCAGACAGATCACGTGGACATCCTGAACGGGCAGCATCTCCATCTCCGGATGCAAAGGTAATTTATTTTATTTATGGTGGATCTGACATATGTGGTACTTCTTATTTTGCAGCTAAAAGGCATGCAAGGGAAAACAAATCAGACATACCCAGGAAATCTGTCAAAGCCTCAATACAAGCAGATCTGAAGGATGTTACCTCCGGTGAAGATGATAGGTGAAATGTCATGCACCCTCACCATGATGGGCTCATGATTATGCTTTACATAGCCAACCATTTCGTAAAGAGAATCCTCATTGACGGGGGAAGTTCTGTCAGCATTATTTAGCTTGAAACAATGACCAAGATGGGGACACCCCAGGATGAAGTCATCGCCAAATCCACGGTCCTGGTAGGGTTCATTAGAGAAACAAAGAATACCCAGGGTGAGGTGAAGCTTCTAGTTTATGTTGAGGGGGTGAACTCGATGCAACACTTTTGTGTCATGGATGCCCCGTCCGGATACAACATTATCCTAGGCAGGCCCTGCATTCACGACATGAAAGTTATCCCCTCTACATACCATCAGTGCGTCAAACTACCCACACCCTGGGGAGTGGTCACCATCCACAGTGATCAATAGGAAGCGAAAGACTACTACACTTCAGCTATGAAGATTTCAGCCAAAAACCGTCAAGGATAACAATTAAAGAAAAAGGCCAGGGACATCCTAGAGGCAAGGGAGCAGGATACAAAGCAAGTAATCCTAGACCCCTTGCATCCTGGGAAGGTGTCAATTGGCACTAACATTCCTGGGCCTATTGAAAAAGAGCTGGTTGAATTCCTCAGATCCAGAATGTCAACATTTGCATGGAATACTGAAGACATGACAGGTATATCCAAAGATGTTATAACACATAAACTTGGTATTGATCCCTCTTACAGGCCCGTGCATCAAAAAAGGAGAAAGTATGCTCATGAGAAGTATGTGATAATTCAAGAGGATGTAGACCGTCTATTGAAGAACAAGATGATCAGGAAGTCAAGTTCCCAAGATGGTTGGCCAATGTGGTGGTGGTAGAGAAGAAAAATGGCAAGTGGAGGGTCTGTGTAGATTACACATACCTGAACCGTGCATGCCCTAAAGACCCTTTTCCCTTACCACACATTGACTCCATGGTAGATGCAACGGAAGATCATGAAATGTTAACATTCATGGACGCTACCTCAGGATTCCAACAAATTCAAATGGAGCCAATTGATCAGGAGGACACAATGTAGGTCCAGAATCAACAACTAATCCTGATATTTTAATCACAAACGAGTGCGGAGTCCTCGTTTATGATTGATTCAAGATAGAAAAGAGAAGAAACACGAAAAATACGATGATTAAACAAATAAACACTTGATCTTTGCACAAAAGAAAACTTGTCGGGTACAAAACCAGAAATCATAAACTCACTTCACACAGGTTTACGATCGTAATCACTTGTGATCGTAAACACCTCGGTTTGCTCCTCTCTCAATCGTAATCAACCAACTTGAATGAGCACTCATAAATGGTGAACTCAATAGGGTTTATATATCCACCCCATTGGGTTTACTATTGGGCCCCTATAGATCTTAAACCCAAGCCCAAGCCCATATCTAATAGTAAACTAGTCCACTATTCTAGTTAAACCCTCTAAGCCCAGCCCAACATATTTAATATTACAAGCCTCATAATCTAGCCTCTACAATCTTCCCCTAGGCTTGTGATATTAAATGTCTTCAATCTTTGAAATTCTTCTTCTTGACTGGCTGGCATAGATGCTGATGAAGATTCTTTCCACATAAATCTTCATTGGGTTTCATAACGGGCACTTGGGACTTTCTCTTGATCAGCATCAGCTCGAACTTCTTGAAATGAACAAGTTAATGAGATGGAGGATTCTCAATGACTTGCTTCTTTTGAAAGAACTGGTTCTTGTTGAATCTTCGGTAACTGTCTTGAATCTCCAAAAGTTAGAGGTAAAATTTTGAAAACCTCCTAACTTTGGAGAACTTGATTGTTGATCTTGGATCTTCATGATCTCTAACTGCTCTCTGCATCATTTTCTTCATTGATTGACTTTAAAATCTTCAACTTCCCCTTAACACGTGAACATCTTCTTTGAAGCTCTTTTAAAGTTTTTGAAAACTTGTAAAGACACCAACAACTTCCCCTGAACAGTTGCTTTTCCAGATGGAAGTCTTGTCCGGCTGGTTCTTTAACTTTGAGTAGCAGCAGCATCAGCAGCATCTTTCTATCATCAACCTGTCTGACACACATTTGAAAAAATATACTCCACCAGACATTTGATGACTGGTCTTTGGGTTAGAGGGTAATTATCATCTGTTCGATTGATTCAAATTAACATTATTTTAGCCAAAAACCCTAATATAGATTACGGGTTTTCTATAAAACTTCCCCTGAACCCAAGACCTCTAAAGACTTCCCCTTAGCTGATAACTTCCCCTCAGCTAAGAACTTCCCCTCAGCTAAGGACTTCCCCTGAGATAATACATATTATCTTCGAGTTCCCTTCAGATACTATGTATTATGGAAGTCTTTTCAATAGATAATAAGTATCATCCTCAAGTTCCCTTCGAATAATACTTATTATCCCCTCTCCTTCCCCTAAAAATTTGGCAAGATCTGTCGGGGGCATATTGTCATGCATTAAAACCCATGAAAAACACATTTTGACTTCTCAAAACAACGTGGCTAAGACGAAAACACACCAAAAAGAACTTAACGACTCACACACGAAAGATAAAAACAAACAAATACTTACCAATATCAAACATGAGAAAGTTTACAAGGGATCAAGCCGTATGAATCTGACTAAGGAACCCTTTTCAGCTTCAGTTACTCAACTAGTCCAGGTGATTGCCGGTATGTTTATCCGCTTTAAACTCAAACCCGTTTAATCCCAACCGAATGCGTCATGCTTAATATAGTACATTATTACCGTCATGTTTAACTGTCCCCACACCCAAGCGTACACAGCAAAACCTACCCAACCTCAGAGTTTATTGAGGATTCACAAACCCCCAACTTGAGGAACCATGCACCACGACTATGACTACCACTTATTCTCATTAACCATCAGTTGGTGATCAGGTTGGCCGCTAAGCACGCAAAGAAGACCAACTGAGTGATTATTTTTCCTTTTCTTTTCTTTTTCATTTTTTTTATTTCTTTTTCGTTTCTTTTTCTTTTCTATTTCTTTTCTTTTTATTATGTGGTGTAGTCATAACAGCAGAGACATGGCGTGTGAGAGAGTGAATACTAGGTAATTACCACTCTCAACCCATTTTTGCCGGGACTCAGTCTTTTAAACCATGCAACCTGGGATGGGAAACTAAACATATATATTTTTTAAGTTCACTGCACTTTCATTGGAGGTCATAAGTTTAGGTCGAGCCTATCGAGCATATCACCGTGGAGCTTGCCTTTCACTTCCGCCTTACGCGTGTCAGCCACCTCCAACTCGGACATTCATTTTACTTCCCCTAAACTTCTCAAAAACAAGACATAAACAATTAAAAATTGAAAAGCCACATTTTTGAGGGGTCAAATTTTTCTTCATCTTTACATTTCTTCCCCTTGCTTTTTGATTTTTAATGTCACAATCTTGTGAACATCGTTTTTCAGTTTTTTTTTATAAATAATAATAAAACACACAAACACACTTAAAAGAACAAAACACAAAATTTTGAAGATATCTGGCCAAGCTAACTTTCAAAGTATTGATTTGAAAATTTTAGAAAATTGGGTTTCATTACATGCACACTTCATTGCATTTGAAGTCAAACACATAATCAATCAACAGCTTAATTGACACTTTAATGAAATAGGTTTGACTCAAAAGACCCTTTGCTGCCTCATTATTCAAACAACTAAGTTAAGAACAGTACCTTTCATGCTGATTTTGACATTTTACCTCTCAAAGAGACATACCTTCCATTGTATAGATTACTTGACATGACATGAAGATACGTCTCCTAAACTGTGCCTGGAACAATCACTTATCAACAAACAAATTAGTAATACAAACGTTAGTGATAATCCTCTTTGATCGTTCCTGCACAGAGTGAGAGATTAGTTAGCTAATAGTACCCAGGCTATTGTTTTTCTGGGTACTCCTGAGGAATCAATGAATGAAATTTCTTTTAAAAACATTCCTTTTGAAAAATCAGGAAGTTTGGGTGGTTCGGTTGTAGCTGCATTAGCCTTTGGTTTCCAAGTTCCAGGTGATTTAACATTTGCTTTAGTCACCTTTGGAGTTGTGACCTTAGGTATTTCAACCTTCTTCGTTTTAGATTCACTTTTCAAAATAGTTTTTGTTTTAGTCACATTTTGAGTTGTGACTTTAGGTATCTCAACCTTCTGCATTTTAGAATCATTTTTTAAAACAGTTCTAGTTACCTTAGGTTTTTCAAGCTTTGGTTGTTTTGCAACTGGTTTCTTCACCTGTTTTTGAAAATTATTGTAACTTGGAAAGCTGTTGTTTTGATTTATAGATTTTGTTTCAGCTTTGGCAGCGCCCCAATGTTGATCAGAGGGTTTAACCTTAGGAGAAACAGTCTTCCTTGCCTTAGGTGTTTGCACCATCATTGGCTTAGACTTTACAGACTCCTGAGATGAAACCCTTTGACTTTTCAGAAAATAGGGTTCATAGGGGCGATAAAGACAGTTTCTAGCAATATGACCAGCGATGCCACAATTAAAACAAGTCTGCTTCTTTAGATAGAAGTCAGACGTGTACCCATTTGTGTTTGGTGGCTGATATGGAGCTGGTTTGCCTTGTGTATGCTTCTTTGGTTTGACTGCAGCTTCATATTTGACTTTCTGCTGGTTTGTCGAAGCCTGTGTCGAACCTGTCTTTACTGTCTTTGTGCTTCCTTCATTCTTTGACGTTGAAGCACCATTCTTGCAATTACAACAACAACTGCATGATCCAACTGAAGAAATGGGAGACACAGCTACTCCCTTGAGTTTTTCATTCTTCACTCCAGCTGTTGGTTTCATACTTGGATGCTTGATGGTGATCTTTGGCCTCTCAACTTTAGGTTCACTTATCACTCCATCGGTTATTCCCCTTGAACTTAAAGGAGAAGGATGGTAGTTCATATCCTACATCGGGTTCTTGGTCAAACATTGATCCAGATGTCATAAAGACCTTCCCCTCAGGCCGTGTCGTCAAGATCACCTTTTCCCTTTTGACTTCGTCAATTACTTTGAAGCATGGGGTTTCAATTTTAGGATATGGTTTCAACTCTATCCCAGCTTCATCAGACTTAGAGTTGTGACACCTGTCATATTTCTGGCACTCAGCATCATTGTTTGATATATCCTTTACTCTCCCTTCACCATAAGTCATGTTTGCTTCATTATCAATTTCTTCTTGAGTCAATGGTGTGGTTACAACCAAGACACTATCAATAAGAGGAGCAGCTTCTTTATAATCAGACTTGGTTCGTTCAACTTGATCCTCACTAAGAAGTATTCCTATAATGTCTCTGGGAACTGGTGGAGGAATGATGTTGTTCATTGCCAACGATTTATCACAACAGCATGTTACAATTCCTTTCCAGCATCGAGCATTCTTTTGTTTCTTTTCTGATTGCAATCATACTTGACCTGCAGCTCATCAAATTTTTGTTGCAGTTCAGTTAATTTCTGTGTAAGCTCAGATATCTCAATCCTAGCCCGATCATATAAGATAGTCTTCTCTGTTGCTAGCTTCTGATATTTCTCAATGTCTCGTTTCTGAGCTTTTACCTTCTCCTCATTCTTTTGCCATCTACCCTTGAATGAACTCCTCTCGCATTTTATCTCAAATAATTCTATCTGATAATTTTTACAAATTTGCCTAAGTCCAGGAATTATACGAGCAGAAGTAGGATTGGGGCATATCTCAGTTTTGTCAACTTCATCTGCGAAAGCATCTTTGTCCTCAACTATATTCTTTTCTTCAACCACTGAACTCATTTTCTTTCTTTAGATATGCAGCCTTTGAAGATTTTGAAAAATCGCCAAAAACGGCAAAAGTACTATTCAAAGAATAGTGTCAGAAACTTAAAACTGAAAAACGGAGACCTTCGGAGTGGAATTTGGGGGTCCAAACGAGCTCCCCTGGACATTAGTCAGGGGTAATTCTGGGGCTCGGTGTCACGAACGTCGTGTTAAAATTTGAGCGTCTAACTCCAAACGAGTCAAAAGTTACGTCCGTTTCCGTGAAAGTGTGAAATAGTGACTTTTTGCCGCAAATCCTGTTTCCGATCGTAAACCCTGTTTCCGATCGTAAACACCTCCGGGTCGTAAACAACGATCGTAAACGACGATTCCGATAGGGTTTAATCGTAAACTCTGATTCCGATCCGTAAAGTCGTAAACACTGATTACGATGAATGTTTCCGGTAGAGAAATATCATAAACTCTTGATTTCGATCAAGTACAATCGTAAACTCCAACTTTCAAATCGTAAACACGTAAAAATCGAAGCTTGAACTCGTAATCACGTTCCGATGCAGATCTTCAAACAAACCAGTCGTAAACCTTCAAGCAAACCTAGAAAATATTCGTAAACACTCACGAACAGCAGCAGCACCGATCGTAAACCCGAAGAACACCTTCAAATCTTCAAAAATCGAACCTTTTTCCAGAAAAAATCGAATCCAATATAGGTCCAGAATCAACAACTGTAGGTCCAGAATCAACAACTAATCACGATTCTTGGCTCTATATACCAATTGTAGGTCCAGAATCAACAACTAATCACGATATTTTAAACATAAACGAGTGCGGAGTCCTCGTTTATGATTGATTCAAGATAGAAAAGAGAAGACACACGAAAAATACGATGATTAAACAAATAAACACTTGATCTTTGCACACAAGAAAACTTGTCGGGTACAAAACCAGAAATCGTAAACTCACTTCACACGGGTTTACGATCGTAATCACTTGTGATCGTAAACACCTCGGGCTGCTCCTCTCTCAATCGTAATCAACCAACTTGAATGAGCCCTCCTAAATGGTGAACTCAATAGGGTTTATATAGCCACCCCATTGGGTTTACTATTAGGCCCCTATTGATCTTAAACCCAAACCCAAGCCCAAGCCCATATCTAATAGTAAACTAGTCCACTATTCTAATTAAACCCTCTAAGCCCAGCCCAACATATTTAATATTACAAGCCTCATAATCTAGCCTCTACACACAACATTCATTACACCCACAGGTATTTATTGTTATGTTTTTATGCCCTTTGGATTGAAAAATGCTAGGGCAACCTATCAAAGATTAGTGAATATGATGTTCAAAGAAAAACTAGGAGAAACTATGGAGGTGTATATAGACGACATGGTGGTAAAGTCCCTGAATGTCAGCACCCATGTCCAGGATGTTAAAGAATCTTTTGACATCTTGGACAAATACAATATGAAGCTGAATCCAGAGAAGTGACATTTTGGAGTAGGTGCTGGTAAATTCTTGGGTTACATGGTGACCAAAAGAGGAATTGAAGCTAGTCCAGAACAAATTTGTGCCATTATGAACCTAAAATCACCTCAGTCGACCAAGGATGTACAAAGGTTGACAGGGCGGGTAGCAGCCCTGAATAGGTTTATCTCCAAATCCTCAGAAAGATGCTGAGATTTCTATGACATCTTATGGAAAAACAAGAAATTCGAATGGACGTCCCAGCATGAATAAGCCTTCCAGGATCTGAAAGCGTACCTATCCTCGGCATCACTCTTGATGAAGTCGGATCCAGGGGAGCCTTTATCATTGTACCTTGCAGTCTCAAGAAACACGGTACGTGCAGTCCTAACTAAAGATGTGGAGGGTCAACAACACCCAGTGTATTATGTAAGAAGAGTCTTCTTGACGCCGAATCCAGGTATTCTCATTTAGAAAACTTATACTAGCCCTAAGTATGGCATCCACTAAAGTTAGAAATTATTTTGAGACTCATACTATACATGTGAAAACTAACTACCCTATAAAGTCTGTCTAGTCTGTCTTGAGGACACCTGAAATATCAGGAAGAATGGCAAAATGGTCTCTGAAGTTGAGTGCTTACAACCTAGTCTATGAAGCCAGAACGGCCATAAAGTCACAAGCTCTAGCAGACTTTGTGGCTGATTTCAGTAGTGACATCCAAAATGAAGCAGATCAAGAATTCCAATGTTTGCAAGAAGAAGAATTATCAGGATGTTGGACCATATTCACGGATGGGGCATCCAATGTCAGGGGGACAGGCCTTGGGATCATACTGAAATCGCCACAGGGGGACATGATACCCCAGGTTGTTAGGTGTGGATTCCAGGAAACTAACAATGAAGCAGAGTATGAAGCCCTGATTGCCGGCCTACAATTAGTGTGACAATTGTAACTTCCCAAGTTAACTCCGTTAAGTTTTTCCGTTAAATTTCATCAGTTCCGTTAGACAATCTCCGTTAGCCATATTATAAACAGTAACTAATGCGTGTCTAGAATGAATACGTCCATGACCTTTGGTTGATCACCGAACCTGTCCATAGGTGCTATGTGTTTATTTACTTACTACCAATACGTGGAGTTATATGCAACGTGTTTATTTGATTAAGGGTGTATTTGTGTGATTATCGAGAAATTGTGCTTGTTTGACTTAGAACGTAAATTGACCTTTTTGGGTAGCCAGCGAAACTACCCGGCGAAACTACAGTTTCGCCCGGTAGCTAAGGCATTTGGGCTACGGGACCAGTTTCGCGTGGCTAGCGAAACAGCCAGCGAAACTACCAGCGACACTGCCAGCGAAACTAGCACCTGATATATAGAAAACCCAAGCCAACCTTCTCATTTTTACTCACTCCTCACAACCACACACACTTCTGCACTCTCCCTCTCTCAAGATCTCCGACCAGCAAGGAAGTAGCTCGAACCACAGTGATTCCAGCCCCAAATCTTCATCCATTCAAGCATTAGAGATTAACCGTGAGTCACATAAACCCCCCTTTATGCAATTCTTGAATGCTTAACTAAAATGTATGCTTAAAATCCACATGCAATGACTTCTGCTACTGCTATGATGCTTAGGGATGCTAGACACAACATAAATTTTGTACCTTGACATGCCAGTATGAAGATCTATGCTAGATTAGGCTACTTATGTGAAAATGCATTCTTGACAAATTGATGACTAGAAACCATGTTTTAGGTGTTAAAATTGCTTGTATGATGTTGGTAAATGTTTAGGTATGCTAGATATTGAATTGCATGTGATACAGAAGCTGTTAGAAAGGTTTTTAGTCAAATTTACGGGTTTTTTTAGCGACTAGCGAAACTGTGCCTTCATCAGGCGAAATTATGTAGCGAAATTATGTATATCTCCTTCTAGCGAAACTAAGTAGCGAAACTATAGTGTCGCCGGGTAAACCAACCAGACCTGCTCGAACGAAACTACCGAGCGAAATTCCCTGAACGAAAGTTCAAACCAGTTTCGGGCGAAACTAGGCTAGCGAAACTGTGCCAACAGTTTCGAGCGAAACTAGCCTAGCGAAACTGTGTCATCGGGTATTGCCTAGCGAAAGTGCTGCCCGTGTACACAGCGAAACTGCCTAGCGAAACTGCCTAGCGAAACTGCTAGCGAAATTGTGACCAGAATCCAAACTTGTGCAATTTGTTTAAATGCTTCACCATGACTTACACATTTATGCTATGATGAACATGTTTGATTTCTGTATTAAGTGAACCCCTAATTATGATCAACCATCGGTATCGTGTGTCGTTATGTCGTGTCGTGTTGTTCCAACGTGCTAATAGTTTTAAACACAACCTTACACCTAAGACCTTAATGTGATTATTAGGTCCTCATTAACAATCATAACCGGATTAATTGAAGCTTAAGCCGAGCAAACCTAAGGTGAGTTTCACTTACAGTTATAGTTGCATCCGGTAAGGGATGGCAACACACGGTAAAGGTATTTCTTTACTTGAGTATTTATCCCACTATATCACATGTTCACTGAATTGCTTTATAAACAAAAGTCCTTACTTATCGGGCCATTAGTATTGAATAGCGAGGTAATGTTGAGTAGATCTACTGGGGATTGACACCCCCGCTCAGCGGTGCACAGGATGCACCCTCCCGACTGGCGGTCGGACTGAGACCAATATTAGCCTAGGAACACCGTGATCGGGAAAGACGCGGGGAAGGCAAATTACATAGGTGAATACCTATCAAATACAATGTCAGCTTTGGTTGCGAACGTTCAGAGGAGCATAAGCATAGGCTAGCTACCTAATGATACGGATAATACTTACATTTCTAGATTACGAATTTATTGCTTTATGATTCGTATGCATTCTTGGTCTACACGGTGTTGTGTAGACTGATTTAGTGAACTCACCAGCCTTTTAGCTGACACTTGATCGTTGTTTACCTTTCAGGTCGTTAGATGGATTTTGGATGGCACGGGTGGCGGCAGTACTCTCTATCGCAGATCTTTTGGAGAAATTCAAAATTTTCAAACTTTATGAACATGTGTTTTGTACATCAAAATTGTAATCACTAATATGCTTCCGCTGATCCTTTAAATCTGACTTATGTATTTGTGAAACAAACTTTCAACTATTTTATTTTAAAGCCCCTTATCTTTCATTTGTTTACCGTTATGGCTTGGTTGTAACTAAAGTCTTGGATCCTGGTCTGGCTCACACCCCACACGGTTATACTCCGTTAGTGGTATTTGGGGGTGTGACAGATTGGTATCAGAGCCATTGGTTACAGCGAACCAGAACATTTTTAAAAGATAAAGATTTCTGAACTGTGACTGCTTTTGAAAAGATTTTGTTACAACCCATTCCTCAAGAGTACTGCCCTACGTGCCGAAGATGACCCTCATTCAGAATCCTTGTCTAATGTATAGCCCTAGCAAATTTAAATGTGTCGTTCATGTAGATAGATGGTTTATGAGATTTGTTTTAACGGAACTTAACAACTTTTAGTATTGGATATACTAACCTTTGGGAGTTTTGCATCGATTTGCTAGAAAATCATGCCTCCGCGAAGAGAACCAGAAAACAACCCGGGAACCTTTACTGCTGCTCAAGTCCAAGACATGATCAACCAAGGCGTTGCTGCAGCCTTGGCAGCTGCTCAGCTCCAGTTTCAAGGACAACAACATCAGCATCAGTGCACTTTCAAGACATTCATGGATTGTAAGCCCCTGGTGTTTAAGGGCGATGAAGGGGCTGTGGGCCTGTTACGATGGCTCGAAAAGTCGGAAAAGGTTTTTGTTATGTGTAACTGCCCGGTGGGGGATCGGGTGAAGTATGCTACAGGTACACTGGAGGATTCCGCTCTGACATGGTGGAATGCTCAGATTCAAATGCTGGGAATTGATGCTGCTAATGCCATGACATGGCAAGAGTTCAAAGATGCGATCATGGAAGAGTATTGCCCCCGCGATCAGGTTAAGAGGTTGGAACTCGAGTTTGTGAATTCCAAGATGGTAGGCTCAGAGGTGGAGGAGTACACTGCTAGATATCACGAGTATTCAATTCTGTGTCCTTCAATGGTCGATGCTGATTATAAAAAGATAGAAAGGTATGTGGACGGATTGGCTCCACAAATTCAGGGAATGGTAACCGCCTCAAACCCTCTTAATGTGCGGCAAGCAATCAGGTTAGCACACAAGTTGACAGACCAAGCGGTGGCTCAAGGCACCTTGCCACCAAAGAAATCTCCCAAGACTGCTCTTGATGGGAAGAGAAAGAGTGAAGAGGAACCAAGTAACAACAATGCCGGTAATAACCTTGGAAAGTTTTCTGGCTCCCAGAACCAGAACAAGAGGTTCGATAACTCTAAAGGTGGGTTCAACAACAGTGGAGGCGGTAATCAAAATCGCCAAGGCAGTAGTGGTCAGGGTTCAAACAGATACAGGGGAAAGGCACCCTACTGCAACAAGTGCAACATACATCACACAGGTGATTGCAATCAACCTCCCTGTGAGCGATGTGGTAAAATGGGGCATATGGCCAAAAATTGTCGGAGTGAACTATCAAACCGGTCAAGGCAAAACAATGATGGTCCCAGAGGATGTTTCGAATGTGGGAAGCCGGGACATGTAAAGAAGGATTGCCCCCAACTCAGGAGAACCGGAAACAACAACCACCACGACAACAACAACAATAACAACAACAACAATGGCGGTGGTGGTGGTGGAAACGGGGGAAATGGTGCTAGAGGACGAGCGTTCGTCATGGGTTCAGGAGAAGCAAAGAATGATGCCAACGTGATAACCGGTAAGTTTCTTCTCAACAACTACTTTGCAAATGTGCTCTTTGATTCCGGTGCTGAGAAAAGTTTCATTTCAACTAAGTTTTGTAAGTTGATAAAGGCCAATTCGAAACCTCTAGAAGCTAGGTACACTGTTGAACTAGCTAATGGTAAGCTTATTGATGCAACACATTTAGTCAAGGATTGTACCTTAGAACTCTCAGGTCATAAGTTCAGCATAGATTTGATGCCCTTCACAATTGGTAGCTTCGACATAATAGTTGGCATGGATTGGCTATCCGCGCATCAGGCCGAGCTCGTCTGCCGAGAGAAGATCATACGTATACCCACGGCAAACGGAGACGTACTCTCGATTCAGGGTGAGAAGGGAGGCACTGTCTCCGGAATCATATCGTACCTCAAGGCCCAGAAATATCTACGGAAGGGACACGTAGCCATTCTAGCAACGGTTACGGATCAAAGTTTAGCCGAAAAGAAAATCGAAGATTTCCCGATAGTACGCGATTACCCCGATGTATTCCCAGAGGAATTACCTGGTTTACCACCGAATCGACAAGTCGAGTTTGGAATCGACCTTGTCCCCGGTGCAGCTCCGGTTGCCCGAGCACCTTATCGCCTGGCGGTGAATGAACTACATGAGTTGTCTACCCAACTGCAGGAGTTATTAGATAAAGGTTTTATTAGACCTAGTTCGTCGCCATGGGGTGCGCCTGTGTTATTCGTCAAGAAAAAGGATGGAACGTTCAGAATGTGTATAGATTATCGCGAGCTCAATAAAGTTACTATTAAGAATCGGTATCCTCTCCCTCGCATCGACGACCTCTTCGATCAACTGCAAGGATCCAGCTACTACTCAAAAATCGACTTAAGGTCCGGATATCATCAACTCAGGGTCCGTGAGGAGGATATTTCAAAGACTGCTTTCAGAACGCGCTACGGTCATTACGAGTTCCTGGTTATGCCTTTCGGCTTAACAAACGCGCCAGCGGTGTTCATGGACCTCATGAACCGCGTATGCAAGCCCTACCTGGACCAGTTTGTTATTGTTTTCATCGACGACATCCTCATCTATTCAAGGACAAAAGAGGAACATGAAGAGCATCTACGGTTAATTTTAGAGTTATTAAGGAAGGAGCAACTCTACGCAAAATTCTCAAAATGCGACTTCTGGATTCGGGAAGTTCAGTTTCTGGGTCACATCGTCAATGAGCAGGGTATTCATGTTGATCCAGCCAAAGTTGAGGCGATCAAGGGTTGGTCTACGCCACGAGCACCGACTGAAATTCGACAATTTCTAGGGTTGGCAGGTTACTACCGTCGTTTTATTAAAGGTTTTTCTCAGATAGCTCAACCGTTAACCGCTCTCACGCATAAAGGCGTTCAGTACCGATGGGGCGACAAGGAAGAAGCAGCATTTCAAACCTTGAAAGAAAAACTTTGTACCGCGCCCGTACTATCTCTACCTGAAGGTATCGACGACTTCGAAGTCTATTGTGATGCTTCAATCCAAGGACTTGGATGTGTTTTAATGCAAAGAGGCAAAGTTATCGCTTATGGGTCAAGGCAACTAAAGTCGAACGAAAAGAATTATACGACTCATGATCTGGAATTAGGAGCTGTCGTATTTGCCTTAAAATTTTGGAGACACTACCTATACGGTACCAAGTGCACGATATTCACTGACCATAAAAGCCTCCAGCACATAATGGAACAGAAGGAACTCAACATGAGGCAGCGTAGGTGGGTCGAGCTGCTAAACGACTACGACTTGGCAATAAAGTACCATCCAGGAAAGGCCAATGTGGTGGCCGATGCTCTGAGCAGAAAGGAACACGTAAAGCCTAGAAGAGTACGAGCTTTACAACTTACAATTCATGCAGGATTGCCGGATAGAATCCGAGATGCTCAGAAAGAGGCTCTGAAAGAGGAAAATTTCGAGTCCGAATCCCTAAATGGCATAGATGGAACTTCGGAGGTTAAGACGGATGGAATCCGTTACTATAAAGATCGAGTTTGGGTACCTCTACACGGAAACCTTCGAGAGCTAGTGATGGACGAGGCTCACAAGTCTCGATACTCGGTCCATCCTGGTTCGGACAAAATGTACCAAGACTTAAAAGAACTCTACTGGTGGCCTAAGATGAAGGCGGAAATTGCTGCATATGTCAGTAAGTGTTTGACATGCTCAAAGGTCAAAGCAGAACACCGTAAGCCTCCAGGATTGCTGCAACAACCGACAATTCCCGAATGGAAATGGGAAGAAATCTCGATGGACTTCATCACGGGACTGCCCCGTACGCCGCGTGGAAATGATATGATTTGGGTCATTGTGGATAGATTAACGAAATCTGCTCATTTCATAGCCCTCAAGGAAAAAGACAAGACTGATAAGTTGGCACAAATCTACATTGACGAGATCGTCAAGCTTCATGGAGTACCTTTATCAATTATCTCTGATCGAGACCCCAGGTTTGCCTCACACTTTTGGAGATCATTGCAATCAGCCTTAGGCACTCGTTTAGATATGAGTACCGCATACCATCCTCAGACAGACGGTCAAACGGAACGCACAATCCAAACCCTTGAAGACATGCTCCGAGCGTGCGTTATGGATTTCGGCAAGGATTGGGAAACTCACTTGCCACTGGTCGAATTCTCCTACAACAACAGCTACCATTCCAGTATTGGAGCCGCTCCCTTCGAAGCTCTGTATGGACGAAAGTGTAGATCACCGGTCTGTTGGGCCGAGGTTGGTGACAGTCAACTAACTGGACCGGAGACTAGTATATGAAACGACAGAAAGAATTGTGCAGATCAGAAACCGTATGAAAGCCGCCAGAGATCGTCAAAAGAGTTATGCAGACAAGCGTAGAAGGCCATTAGAATTCGAGGTGGGAGACCGTGTACTGTTGAAAGTCTCACCTTGGAAAGGTGTCGTGCGTTTTGGGAAGCGCGGGAAGTTGAATCCCCGTTATATAGGACCCTTCCCGATAACAGAAAAGATTGGAACGGTGGCGTATCGTTTGGACTTGCCACCTGAGCTAGACGGAGTGCATAATGTATTCCACGTTTCAAACCTAAAGAAGTGTCTGGCCGATGAAACTTTGATAGTACCACTAGAGGAACTTCACATTGACGAGCAACTTCGGTTTATAGAGCAACCTGTTGAGATAATGGGACGCGAAGAAAAAGCGTTGAAAAGAAGTAAGATTCCAATCGTCAAAGTCAGATGGCATTCAAAGCGTGGACCGGAGTTCACGTGGGAACGGGAAGACCAGATGAGAAAGAAATATCCACACTTGTTCGGTCAAGCCTCTGCATCAACCTAAGGTACTAGCTAATTTTCGGGACGAAAATTCCTTAACATGGGGAGGCTGTGACAATTGTAACTTCCCAAGTTAACTCCGTTAAGTTTTTCCGTTAAATTTCATCAGTTCCGTTAGACAATCTCCGTTAGCCATATTATAAACAGTAACTAATGCGTGTCTAGAATGAATACGTCCATGACCTTTGGTTGATCACCGAACCTGTCCATAGGTGCTATGTGTTTATTTACTTACTACCAATACGTGGAGTTATATGTAACGTGTTTATTTGATTAAGGGTGTATTTGTGTGATTATCGAGAAATTGTGCTTGTCTTGACTTAGAACGTAAAATTGACCTTTTTGGGTAGCCAGCGAAACTACCCGGCGAAACTACAGTTTCGCCCGGTAGCTAAGGCATTTGGGCTACGGGACCAGTTTCGCGTGGCTAGCGAAACAGCCAGCGAAACTACCAGCGACACTGCCAGCGAAACTAGCACCTGATATATAGAAAACCCAAGCCAACCTTCTCATTTTTACTCACTCCTCACAACCACACACACTTCTGCACTCTCCCTCTCTCAAGATCTCCGACCAGCAAGGAAGTAGCTCGAACCACAGTGATTCCAGCCCCAAATCTTCATCCATTCAAGCATTAGAGATTAACCGTGAGTCACATAAACCCCCCTTTATGCAATTCTTGAATGCTTAACTAAAATGTATGCTTAAAATCCACATGCAATGACTTCTGCTACTGCTATGATGCTTAGGGATGCTAGACACAACATAAATTCTGTACCTTGACATGCCAGTATGAAGATCTATGCTAGATTAGGCTACTTATGTGAAAATGCATTCTTGACAAATTGATGACTAGAAACCATGTTTTAGGTGTTAAAATTGCTTGTATGATGTTGGTAAATGTTTAGGTATGCTAGATATTGAATTGCATGTGATACAGAAGCTGTTAGAAAGGTTTTTAGTCAAATTTACGGGTTTTTTTAGCGACTAGCGAAACTGTGCCTTCATCAGGCGAAATTATGTAGCGAAATTATGTATATCTCCTTCTAGCGAAACTAAGTAGCGAAACTATAGTGTCGCCGGGTAAACCAACCAGACCTGCTCGAACGAAACTACCGAGCGAAATTCCCTGAACGAAAGTTCAAACCAGTTTCGGGCGAAACTAGGCTAGCGAAACTGTGCCAACAGTTTCGAGCGAAACTAGCCTAGCGAAACTGTGTCATCGGGTATTGCCTAGCGAAAGTGCTGCCCGTGTACACAGCGAAACTGCCTAGCGAAACTGCCTAGCGAAACTGCTAGCGAAATTGTGACCAGAATCCAAACTTGTGCAATTTGTTTAAATGCTTCACCATGACTTACACATTTATGCTATGATGAACATGTTTGATTTCTGTATTAAGTGAACCCCTAATTATGATCAACCATCGGTATCGTGTGTCGTTATGTCGTGTCGTGTTGTTCCAACGTGCTAATAGTTTTAAACACAACCTTACACCTAAGACCTTAATGTGATTATTAGGTCCTCATTAACAATCATAACCGGATTAATTGAAGCTTAAGCCGAGCAAACCTAAGGTGAGTTTCACTTACAGTTATAGTTGCATCCGGTAAGGGATGGCAACACACGGTAAAGGTATTTCTTTACTTGAGTATTTATCCCACTATATCACATGTTCACTGAATTGCTTTATAAACAAAAGTCCTTACTTATCGGGCCATTAGTATTGAATAGCGAGGTAATGTTGAGTAGATCTACTGGGGATTGACACCCCCGCTCAGCGGTGCACAGGATGCACCCTCCCGACTGGCGGTCGGACTGAGACCAATATTAGCCTAGGAACACCGTGATCGGGAAAGACGCGGGGAAGGCAAATTACATAGGTGAATACCTATCAAATACAATGTCAGCTTTGGTTGCGAACGTTCAGAGGAGCATAAGCATAGGCTAGCTACCTAATGATACGGATAATACTTACATTTCTAGATTACGAATTTATTGCTTTATGATTCGTATGCATTCTTGGTCTACACGGTGTTGTGTAGACTGATTTAGTGAACTCACCAGCCTTTTAGCTGACACTTGATCGTTGTTTACCTTTCAGGTCGTTAGATGGATTTTGGATGGCACGGGTGGCGGCAGTACTCTCTATCGCAGATCTTTTGGAGAAATTCAAAATTTTCAAACTTTATGAACATGTGTTTTGTACATCAAAATTGTAATCACTAATATGCTTCCGCTGATCCTTTAAATCTGACTTATGTATTTGTGAAACAAACTTTCAACTATTTTATTTTAAAGCCCCTTATCTTTTATTTGTTTACCGTTATGGCTTGGTTGTAACTAAAGTCTTGGATCCTGGTCTGGCTCACACCCCACACGGTTATACTCCGTTAGTGGTATTTGGGGGTGTGACAATTAGCCTTGCATCTTGGGATCCAGAATATCCAGGTATATGTCGATTCCCTACTTTTAACTAATCATTTCAATGGATCTTATGCAGTGAAAGGGGAGAAACTAGCCAAGTACCTAGATATTATGAAGGCTATATCCCAGGATTTTCAAACTTTAAACATACAGAAAGTACCCAGGGATGAAAATGCTGAAGCAGATGCATTAGCAAACCTGGGGTCAGCATTCAAGGCAATGGAGGAAACATATATCCCTATAATCCACATACTAAGTCCAACAATCAACCAACAAGAGAACCCAGAAGATACTGATTCTGGGGGCAAGGTCTTAGCATCCGATGCCCAGGATTCACAACATCCTAATCCCCGGGATAACCTGTCATCCTGGACCAAACCTATTATAAATTATCTATAGGATGGCTCCATCCCAAAATAAGAAAAGGATACTAGAGCATTCAGAACTAGAATGGCCAGGTACATTTTCATTAAAGGTAAGTTATATAAAAAATCTCTTGCAGGAACATACTTGAGATGCTATTGGAAGATGACGAGGCCTTAGAAGTACTTAAAGATATCCACGAAGGTGATTGTGGAAATCATACAGGGGGCATGTCCCTAATGTCTAAAATCCTGAGGACAGGCTACTTTTGGCCATCATTGAGAAAGGATTCCCAAGATTTTGCCCTCAAATGCAATACTTGTCAGAGACACGCCAACATTCCCCATCAACCTGCTGAACCCCTGCATCCGATCCCTGCATCCTGGCACTTTATGAAATGGGAAATGGACATTGTGGGAAAACTACCTAGGGCGCCAGGAGGCAAAGTCTTCATGTTAGCCATGACTGACTACTTCTCAAAATGGATAGAAGCTGAAGCATATGTTCGGGTCAGAGAGCAGGAAGTATCTCATTCATCAAAAGAAACATCATAACAAGATTTGGCATACCCTTTGAAATAGTGTGTGACAATGGATCCCAATTCATTGGCAAAAGGACTACTGGATTTTGTGAAAGTTGGGGGATAAAAATGATAACCTCTACACCAGTGCATCCTCAGGCTAATGGCGAAGACTGCTACAGGCCAGACTCCATTTTCCTTGGTCTTTGGTATGGAAGCGGTCATTCTGACAGAAATGGTGGTCCTAACAATTAGGGTAATCAGTCGGACCTATGATGCAAATAATGAATCACTGGCTGACGACTTAGACACCGTGGATAAACTACGAGAGCAAGCTACTTGGAGAATGGCCGCATAGGAACAAAGGATCTCTAAGACCTATAACGAACATGTAAGGATCCGAAGATTCAGGGTAGGAGACTTGGTTCTAAAGAAGGCATTTCCGAACACAACGAATCCAGGGGATGGTAAGTTAGCTCCTAAATGGGAAGGTCCCTACTTAATCGACTCAGAGGCAGGTAAGGGGGCATATTAGCTTGCCAACATGGATGGTGAATTACTACCATGTTCGTGGAATGCAATCCACTTGAAAGCTTATTTCATGTAAGTATAGTGCCCGGGATGCTACACGTCAGGTATGTCTCCTGACTAATGAATTTATCGAGGTATTTCTCTTATATTTTATATATATATCAAATGTTTTTGTTATATTCTTATTCTACCTATTTTTATCATTTTCCATGAAATTTACTAACTCCTTTGGGTGAGATACTTGAATGAAAACAGATAGCTAACCCTGGATACATGAAGCCAGGGATGTGTTTCTCCTAAGTTACAGACTAGCCACCTCTCCCCTGTTTAAGGTATCTAGTATACCTTCTAAGGTTTGAGAGGATTTCACCTCTCCTACGTTTGTGTAATCGCCTGTAGCGCACGACCCCTGCCTGTAGCGCACGTTAACCCACATATTGGACCCAGGATTATGGGATCGACCTGTGTTGACAGCATGGGCGACAACCTCATGATTTATGGACATATGGGGGTTCCTTAAGGTTTTTGGTGTTTTCAAACCAACATAAGGCAATAACCTAGTTCGCCGGTTCGGCTCGAGGTGGACCCTAGAATTCGCCAGTACGGCATTGGGCATGACCCCAGTTCGCCGGATCGGTACCGGGTTTAACCCCAGGACTTTTAGGCTTGACCCCAGGATTTTCGGGCTTGACCCTAGGATTTTTGGGCTTGACCCTAGGATTTTTGGGGTTAACACCAGGAATTTTGGGTTTGACCCCAGTATGATTGGACCGAACGCCAGGATTTTCGGTTTTGATCTCAAATGTTAAAATTTAATCCTGATATGTGCAGGATCTATCTGAGTGATCATGGCCTAGGATGGCATGACAATGCCAAATCCTAGGATTTCGATGTCAGTTAAGCAACAACTTAGGTTGTTACTAAGCATTCAGGGTTTTCGGTTTTGATCTCAAGTGGTTGTGACGATCAAGGGTACCCAGGATGCGCCAAACCATGGGAAGAGTTTAGGCATAAGAAAGACCAGAGGCTTCAAAAAACTCGGCGACTAAGCCGGCAAAGGGGTAGGAGAGTCCGATACTGAAAGGGGCTACAGGAAAACAAACCCAGGTTTGGGACACGAAATCCGATCTCAACCTAGGTTCGAATGGTTGGATTTCGGCTGAAGCAGGTAGCAACCCAGATGCCTTAAGAGCGACAATGTCGGCTTCATTGAAGCTGCATGTCTCTAATTCAGGGTTTTGGAGGTATTGTTGATCAAAGAAATCTTCGATATCCGTAGGGATAGCCTCAGACTTAGAACGAATACGTTTCTTAGTCATCTCCAGGCTAGGAAATTGAAAACTAGAAGGAAGGGTGTACCTGATCGGAGAATGCAGTCGGAACGATGGGAGCGATGATCATTTTTCTCTCTGGTAGAAGTGGGTAAAACCGATTGAGAGAGAGGGGTATTTAATGGGTAGAAGTTACAGGGGTGAAGGACATTGGTGAAGATCATGGAGCATTTACTCCTAAATAAGCGGACAGGATTGAACTAGCTAGGATGAGTCATTAAAATTCAAAAATTCACAGCTGTGAAATTCCATCCACTAGCTGCGAATTTAGGGGCAATTGTTATACCCTGGATTTCGCACTAGAAATTTACTAACATTCTTTGACAGGTGTGGACCCTTGGATGTCGGACGACCATGAACTGTATATATGGCTTATCGGTACCTTGGATTTCTGATTCATGATACCCCAGGATATCATATATCCAGGGACTGTGTATTTATATTATCTTGACCCAGCATGTACGGTTACCCAGCATGTTAGGGCATCGTTACTGTTTTGGTCAAAAACTGCCTAAGCAATTAGTTGATCAAACTTTGTATGTGAGGTAGCGTGTTTGATGTAAATAAGGATGAAAATGTAAGTTTAGAGCTTGACACGAGGATGTAACGAGGGAAAATCCAAGTATCCTTGAGTATCCTCAAGGAGCCTGGCAAAAAACCTCGGGGGCCGGTTCAAAGTACCTGCCGCCTAAAACTTTTATATAATGAAAGTTCTGATTACAAAGTAAATGAGCTCGAATTCTAAGTGTTGCAGAGAATTGTAATCGAAAAGATTGTGTGTAAAGAAAAAGGTGTGTTGTGTGTGTCCTAGAGCTCAGTTTAAATAGTCAAAAATACATTAACTAACTAGGCTAAAAACTAGGGATTGAGTCTTCAAGTCTTTGTGAACGTTGGAGTCAGTTACAACACGTCCCATAAAGCCTTGACCGAGTCTTTAGCCATCATTTACACGTCCCTTAATACCTGCAATCAATTAAGACACGTGGACAATTGTAACGGTTAAATCGATAACTGTAGTTCAGGATCCTTTGAGCTTCTGGCGAGCATCCTGAAATAATATAACCAACTGTCCTATATTTTAGGTATTCTCCCAACTAAGCCAATATGAACGTTGTGGACCACTTAGTCCACGTTCTCTATCATTTGTCCGAGTCTTTAGGCTTGTCTACACGTTTCTTTGACCCTGCAATTAATAAGACACATGGGAAAAACAAACGGGTTAGTTGATAACTGTAATTCCGAGATGCTCGAACCTGCCAGGATCCTGAACTTGCGTAAGGATACCAAACCATTTGAGCTGCCGCCAGGATCCCGGATTATCAGCCCTAACAATTGCCCCTGAATTTTAACAGTTGTCGACCAAGAAGACGGCTGTAAAAATTCAAACTCAACGTCATCTCTTGAAATAATTACGAAGGTGACTCGTTAGCTCCTGATTTGATAGCAACACAACTTCTCATGTGATTTCCCCATAAATAACTCCAAGTTGTTGTCTTCCCCATACATCAGTCGGAACCCTGTCGATTGCTCTTTTTGTATTTCCTGCATATATATGACTTAGTAGTATTTTGATCATCATGGTGTGCCGTGTATGCTTTTAATTATTTTGAAAAATGTTTGAATGAGGATCCTACAGGATGCTCAGCATAGTTTAGTTTAAAAACTCAAAAGTTTATTAAAATTTTGTCAATGTTAACAAACCATGATGCCATCTAATACTTAGTAATAAAAATACGTATTAAACGCAGTATCAACATAACCTGTTTGAGAATACTCCAACCGTAGAGGTAGTCAGGATCTCTAAGGATCCTTAGGAATCCTTAAGATAGACTTGATGAAATTCCGATTTTAAGGCATAAAATACCTTAAAAACCTTGAGCACTTGTGAATAAGTTAAACTGGGGTCAAGCCCAATCTTGTATTCTCGCAGTGTAAAACGTTTTATAAATCTTGGGTCTAAGCCAACTGGGGTCAAGCCCGAAACTTGAGAGACACAAGTGTGTCTAAGCCTTAATTAATGCGAGAGCATCAACAACCTTTGCTAACCTGAGGACAAGCTCATAGATACTTGGGACTAAGCCAACTGGGGTCAAGCCCATAACTTGAGAGACACGAAAGTGCCTAAACCTTAGTTAATGTGAGAACATTAAAAACCTGTGTTATTCTGAGGACAAGCTCAAAAATACTTGGGACTAAGCCAACTGGGGTCAAGCCCAAAAACTTGAGAGACACGAATGTGCCTAAACCTTAGTTGACATGAAAATGCCAAAAACCTTAGAATCTTTTCGAGATGACACGTCTGCCACCCATTTTGAAGTGCACTCTATGGCCAACAGTGATGAAATTATCAGCCACCCTCAGATGGACTGGTCGCACCACCTTGAACCATAGGCCACCACCGTGCGCTCCTGGCGAAGGTCTTGCGCTCCTGGCGATTCCCATTAGTGAACGAGAAGGTGAAAACCTCCTAAACCTTTGATAGCATTCTGAATGCCTTATACTTAGAAGAGGTGATCAGCCTCTAGCTTGTGACAAGAAGCTTAGAACATCTGCAAAATACTTCAAGGCTTGGTGAGAGGTGGGCGTTAGTTTGACTAACACCCCTCCGATGCCTAAGTTAGTAACCATTTCACAAAGATAATGATTAAGGGATTGAAATGAGAATAAAGATCATACCTGATGTTTTCGAAGTCTAATCAAGAATTCTTTTGATATGCTCAGAGGATCTAGAGAGCGCTCACATAAAATATAACTTCAGATGAATTGCATTCCAAGCTCTTGGGAGCAGCTCACCTTCCACGGTAGCTAGCCTGTATGCTCCTTTTCCAGCTTCCGAATCCACCAGGTAGGGTCCTTCCCATTTAGGCGCGAGTTTCCCATGTGCCGGATTGGTTGTATTTTGAAAAGCTTTCCTGAGTACCAGATCTCCTACTTGAAATCTTCTGATTCTGAGATTCCTGTTATAAGATTTGGCTATCTTTTGCTGGTATGCTGCCATCCTAAATTTTGCGAGGTCTCTGATTTCTTCAATTGTTTCAAGATCTTCAAGGAGCTCTTGCTTGTTTGCTTCAAAATCCCGGCAGCTTGTTCTTGCAGTTGGCATCACCATCTCAGTAGGAATTACAGCTTCGGATCCAAACACTAAGGAAAATGGTGTTCGACTAGTAGCATTCTTGGAGGTCGTTCTGTCAGCCCATAATACGAAAGGTAGCTCTTCAGCCCATTTTCCTTTCTTGTCTCCTAGCTTCTTCTTGAGGTTATTGATGATAATCTTATTGCTCGATTCTGCCTGGCCATTAGCTTGTGGATGTATGGGAGTTGAAGTTACCATCTTGATGCCCCATGCCTCACAAAAACTTGTTGTCCTTTTTCCAATAAATTGAGATCCATTGTCGCACACTATTTCTGATGGAATTCCAAATCTTGTTAAGATATTCCTTTTGATAAAGGAAATTACTTCCTTTTCTCTAACTTGAACAAAAGCTTCGGCTTCAATCCATTTAGAAAAGTAGTCCGTCATAGCCAGCATGAAGACTTTTCCTCCAGGTGCTACAGGCAGCTTACCAACTATATCCATTCCCCATTTCATGAACGGCCATGGAGATGATATTGAATGGAGCGGCTCAGCAGGCTGATGGAGGATGTTGCCGTGCCGCTGACATGCATCACACTTTTGAACAAAGGCCATAGCATCCTTCTTCATGGTGGGCCAGTAGTATCCTGTTCTTAATACTTTTGAATATAGTGATCTGCCCCCAGTGTGATTGCCACAATCACCTTCATGAATATCCTGAAGTACCGCATGTGCTTCAGGCTGCTCGAGGCATCTCAAGTATGGTCCTGCAAGAGATTTCTTGTATAAGATACCATTTATTATTGAATATGGAATTACCTTTGTTCGGAAGAGTCTGGAGTTCTCGTTTTTTGGGATTTCTCCTTCTTGGATAAATCTCCTAATAGGGTAAGTCCAGGATTCTTGAGGATCCTGGGAGTCTGTCATTTTTTGATCTTTATCTGTTGTAACATCATTAACTTCTTGTTCTTCAATTGCTGGTGTCAGGATGTGAGTTATGGGAATCTTGACACCTTCTGGGATCCTTAAAGATGATGCTAAATTTGCCAAAGCATCAGCTTCTGCGTTTTCTTCTCTGGGTACCTGTGATATGCTCTAACATTAGATGCTCCATCTGTATACAAGACCCAGCTGCCTGAAGCTTCTTCGAGCTGCTTGACTTCTAGTTCAACTTCTGGCAGTATGTCGCTGCTGAAATCAGCCACAAAGTCTGCTAAGGCCTGTGACTTGATCGCTGTTCTTGGTTCATATATGATGTCATAGGCACTTAATTTAACTGCCCATTTCGCCATTCTTCCAGACATCTCTGGTTTTCTTAAGACACACTTAATAGGATAGTTAGTTTTTACATAAATAACATGAGTTTCAAAATAATGTCTTAACTTTTGAGAAGCCATGACAAGGGCTAAAATCAATTTTTCTAAATAAGAATACCTGGTTTCAGCATCTAGCAATGTTTTGCTTACATAGTATACTGGATGTTGCTGCCCCTCATGATCCTTCACAAGCACAGCACTTACCGAGCTGCCTGAAACCGCTAGATAGAGAGACAGTGGCTCGCCTTTAACTGGTTGCATCAGAAGCGGGGCGGATGACAAATATTCTTTCAAAGAGTTCAGAGCTGCTTCATGCTTCTCACCCCATTCGAACTTTTTGTTTTTCTTCAGTATGTCATAGAATTCTTTGCTCTTTTCGGAAGATCTTGATATGAATCTGTTAAGTGCTGCTACTCTTCCAGTCAATCTTTGAACTTCTTTAACATTTGTTGGAGACTTCAAGTTTATAATAGCTTGTATCTGCTCAGGGCTGGCTTCTATTCCTCTTTCAGTAACCATGAAGCCCAAGAATTTGCCGGCTCTTACTCCGAAATGGCACTTGGAAGGATTCAATTTCATGTTGAACTGGTCCAGGATATCAAATGCGGCTTCAAGATCTTTGGGATGATCTTCTGCTTTCTTCGATTTCACCACCATATCATCTATGTATACTTCCATGGTGTCCCCCAGCTTGTCTTTAAACATCATGTTGACTAGCCTTTGGTATGTAGCACCTGCATTTCGTAAACCAAAAGGCATTGCAATATAACAATAAATACCTGTGGGAGTCATGAAGGCCGTGTCTTCTTGATCCGATGGTTCCATTTGAATTTGTTGAAAGCCCGAAGATGCATCCATAAAAGTCAACATCTCGTGCCCGGCAGTCGCGTCCACCATAGAATCAATATGTGGTAGAGGGAATGGGTCTTTTGGACAGGCCTTGTTTAGGTCTGTGTAGTCTACACATACCCTCCACTTACCATTCTTCTTTTGGACTACCACCACATTAGCCAACCAGCGAGGATACTTAACTTCTCTGATCATCTTTGATTTGAGCAGCCTGTCAACTTCCTCTTGGATTATGATGTTTCTCTCAGGAGCGAACTTCCTTCTCTTCTGATGTATTGGCCTGAAAGATTCATCTATACCAAGTTTATGAGTAATAATATCTTTAGATATACCTGTCATGTCTTCATGTTTCCATGCAAATGTTGTGACTCTGGACTTTAAGAGGCTCACGAGCTGCTCCTCAGTATCCCCAGGAATATTTGTTCCTACCAGCACTTTGATTTCAGGATCTTCAGGATTGAGTTGAATTTCTTTGGTCTCCAATTCCTTTGTCATCTGAACTCTTCGTGCTGGTTTCTTTAATTGCTATGCTGGCTTTGACTTGATAGTGTTCTTCATAGCAGAAGTGTAGCAGTCTTTGGCTTCTTGTTGATCACTTAGTATTCTTACAACTCCCCAAGGTGTGGGAAGCTTCACACATTGATGATAGGTAGATGGAACTGCTTTCATGTCATGGATCCATGGCCTTCCCAAGATTACATTGCAACAAGGCAGGGAATCAATAACGCAGAATTTCTGCATGGAGTTGACCCCTTCAATGTAAACAGGAAGTCTGATGTCTCCAACCGTATGCTTGGTTTCTCCGCTAAATCCTACTAACACTGAGGATCTTGGAATTATCTCTTCTTCGGGAATGCTCATCTTCTTAAGCACGTCCAATTGGATAATGTTGACCGAACTGCCATTGTCTATCAGGATCCTGCGAACATAATGGTTAGCAATACACAATGTAATTACCAGACTGTCATGATGAGGGTCCTGGATGTCTTGCTTATCAGTTTCGTCAAAAGAAATGACTTTGTCTTCAGTCAATATTGCATTCTTCTTTGGTCGACTGCCTTAATCCATTTTAGCCTCCTTGGCATGTCTTTTTGCTGATGAGAAAGAGGCTCCACATATGTCAGATCCTCCGGAGATGAAGTTGATCACTTTGGCATCTGCTGGTGGTGATTGCGCTCTTTTGGGCAGCTCAGCAGCTTCTTGAGTTTTACTCTTCTTTCTGCCGAACAATTCCTTGAGATGCCCCTTGCTGAGCAGGTAACTGATTTCTTTCCGAAGTGCTATGCAATCATCTGTTAAGTGCCCAAAGTCTTCGTGGTAGGCACACCATTTAGACTTATCTTTCCATGATCCTTGTTTATCTGATTTTCTTGGCCACCTGGCTTTATCACCTAGATCCTGCAAGGCACATAACAAATCACTTGTGTCAACCGAAAAGCAATAATCAGATACCTTTGGGAAGTTCTCTTCGTCGTCTTCCTCTTCCACTTCGTTGACCCTTGGATTATCATTACGATAATAGGGTTTGTTTCTTTGTTGTTTCCCGGGAGAGTTTGTCCTTCTGCCCGACGTTTCTTCACCTCTTTTTTGGATCTTCTTATCGTCTTCCAACCTGATGAACCTCAGTGCCCTTGTTCTGACCTCATCAAGGTTCCTGCAAGGAGTCATAACCAAATCATCATAAAATCGGGAATCCCCTCTAATCCCCATTTTGAAGGCTTCTACAGCAGCAGCCATATCCAAGTTAGGGATATCTAGAGCTTCTCGACCAAATCTGGCCACGTAATCCCTTAGGGATTCACTGGGCTTCTGAACTATCCTGTACAAATCACCAGTGAGCTTCTCAAAGCTCCTGCTGCAAGAAAACTGGTTATTAAACAAGTTAACCAAGTGGGGAAAAGAAGTAATAGTGTTAGGAGGGATACTGAGTAGCCATTTCAAGGCTGGTCCTGTCAGTGTTGAACCAAATCCCTTGCATAAGCAAGCTTCTTTGATGTTTGCAGGAATGGGGTTGATCTCCATTCGCTCCCTGTATTGTGCCACGTGCTCCTCAGGATCTGTGGTTCCATCGTAGAGTTTCATGTTGGGGGTCTGAAATCTTTTCGGTATCTCTACGTCGCAGATGGGCCATGCAAATCTGGATATCCTGTGGCTGCCCGCTGGCACTTCAGGAATTGGACGAATAACACCAGGAACACTTGAGATCATGTCTTTCAATCTCTGAAGTTCCCTGGCGATGACGGGGTCAATACCTGCATCCTGCACAATTCCTTGGTTAGGGTTAGTATAATAATTATCAAAGTTGTTACCAGCCCTGGATGTTTGTAGAGGGATTTGAGGTCCATATCCAGTATCTCTAACGACGGTTGGCTCAGTCGTAGTCTCCACTTGCATGGGGATGAAGTCTCCCTCATGCATCTCCTGAGATGAACCTGGGAATGTGCCTGCAGAGACAGTAGGGTTAGAAAATAAGGATCCTTGAGGATCCTGAGCTGCTCGGAAGCGGCTTCGATATGGTTGGAATGGCTGAGATGAGGATCCCTGTGGCATCTGTGGAGTAGGCATTGCTGATTGCTGACTCCAAGGCTCATGTAGGTTTGTTGCCGCGAATTGTTGTGGTCGAGATGCGGATTGACGCATCGAGACTGCTGGCACCCGATGGTTTAAAAATCCGGCTGGTTGCTGACTTGAGCATCTCGGAGGCTGCTGACTTCCATATTCGCTGTAGTAAGATTCTGGGGGTTGCTCAGAGTAGAACCCAGAGTATTCCAGATCCATCATCCTGGAAGTCTTCTGATGCTGAGTGCCTGAGGATCCTGCAGTGGTAACTGTTGCAATACCTGACTTTTGAACAGTAGAGGGATTTACTTTCAGTTTCGGCTGCTCCGATATTTCCGGAGAGTTGAACCCGAATGATTTTGGGATCAAAGGGCTGATTTCCTCTACTGGTTTCTTAGATTTCTTCAATTCCATGATCTCCTTCATCATTCTCTCGTTGGTTTTGGTTTGTTCATCCGCATGGGCCTTCATTTGCCTGATCAAAACATAGAGATCATTATTAGAAATAGTAGAGTCAGTGGACGTACCTTGAGATCCAGTAAAAGTGGGGTATTCCACTCTTTTAGCATTAGTATCAGCTACTTTCTTCATCATTGGGGGAAGACCAGCATTGACGATCGGTTTAGTGGATGAAGCGGATTTCGAAGTAATCTTTTGTTGGCTCGACATTTTCAAGAATTGGTTATGGGAAGAAGATCAAGGCTTTTAGCTGAATTCAAACACCGTTTGCCCCACGGTGGGCGCCAAATTGTTTTGGTCAAAAACTGCCTAAGCAATTAGTTGATCAAACTTTGTATGTGAGGTAGCGTGTTTGATGTAAATAAGGATGAAAATGTAAGTTTAGAGCTTGACACGAGGATGTAACGAGGGAAAATCCAAGTATCCTTGAGTATCCTCAAGGAGCCTGGCAAAAAACCTCGGGGGCCGGTTCAAAGTACCTGCCGCCTAAAACTTTTATATAATGAAAGTTCTGATTACAAAGTAAATGAGCTCGAATTCTAAGTGTTGCAGAGAATTGTAATCGAAAAGATTGTGTGTAAAGAAAAAGGTGTGTTGTGTGTGTCCTAGAGCTCAGTTTAAATAGTCAAAAATACATTAACTAACTAGGCTAAAAACTAGGGATTGAGTCTTCAAGTCTTTGTGAACGTTGGAGTCAGTTACAACACGTCCCATAAAGCCTTGACCGAGTCTTTAGCCATCATTTACACGTCCCTTAATACCTGCAATCAATTAAGAACGTGGACAATTGTAACGGTTAAATCGATAACTGTAGTTCAGGATCCTTTGAGCTTCTGGCGAGCATCCTGAAATAATATAACCAACTGTCCTATATTTTAGGTATTCTCCCAACTAAGCCAATATGAACGTTGTGGACCACTTAGTCCACGTTCTCTATCATTTGTCCGAGTCTTTAGGCTTGTCTACACGTTTCTTTGACCCTGCAATTAATAAGACACATGGGAAAAACAAACGGGTTAGTTGATAACTGTAATTCCGAGATGCTCGAACCTGCCAGGATCCTGAACTTGCGTAAGGATACCAAACCATTTGAGCTGCCGCCAGGATCCCGGATTATCAGCCCTAACAGTTACTAACAACTTGTTCTTGACTTTGTTTGATCTATAGTCAGGTATGAAAAGATTGAATAATGGTCAAGAAGACTTGGCCAAGATCGTAAACACGTGCAGAATGGAAGACTCGCCGACGAACTAGGTCAATAACGAACAGAAGCCGTTGGAGGGAGATCCCTAGAATCTCAGAAATATAGTTAGGCTTTTTGATGCATTTAAACGCGGCATATGATTTATTTTTTACACACTCTCGATCACTTGTATTTATACTACCACCTAGCAAACAAGCCACAAACACTTGTACTCAAAATATTTTACTTGGCAATAAACAGGCAATGTGTGTTATCGTTGCCGAAGAGGTTTTTTATGCTGGAAATCCTTGAAGACATTAAAGGATTAAGGGCTTTTCCCCCTTTCAGATCTCGTTGTTCATAGTTGCATTCAGGGGAGGTATTGCTAGTGTTTCCATTCATATTATTCAAACCTTGGATTTTAACTAACAAACTTGATTTTATAAACTATACATCTAGGGCACCATACCTCACAGACGAATTTGGCTACATAATTTTGCTTAATAATTTTTGACCAAAACAGTTCTCAAATGATCCTCTCCATATAAATATATATATATATATATATATATATATATATATATATATATATATATGTTTAAGAGAAAAAGAAGATTTCGCGACAATTGGATGTATATCTATGACCCTTGGATCGATATTATGTCTTTGTTTGATCTTGAAAGAAAAAGTCACCAAGTTAAGTTTTGAGAGAAAATACCGCTTTTTACGAAAATAAAAGGAAGTAAAAGGGTATGTTATTTTCATAAGGTGTTTGCAAAAAAATAATAAAAGGGGTTTCTAAAACGAAAGGTTTAAGCTCAAAGGGGGTTAACTAGGGGTATTTTTGGAGTGAAGGAAAACAGGTTAAGAAGAGGAAGGCGGGAAAATACTAGGTGCCTCAATCATTTAAATAAATGTTCCCAATTTTATCCATCTTGGAACGTATCCACATGTCAAGTTCTACCTCTGCCGGATCACCAGGTTTCTCTGAATATTTAGAGAAACAGAATGCATATAAGTGATCATGCAATAATTGGGCTCAAATTCTCACTAAATACGGGGAAGGGGAAAAACAAGTTTTTCAAAAAATAAATTTGTTCATTTTGCCATAAAGAAATAGTTCAATTTATTTTTGAAAATTTGTTTATAAATCAATGGAATTTGGCTAAATTTTAGGAGGAAGACTGTTATGTGTATCGTTCCTTTTTAGATGACAAAATTTGGAAAAGTTTGGGGGATATCAAGCTTATTTTAATTTTTTTTTGTGTAAGGCTTGATATTGGACAGAGCAATTGTTTAAGTTACCGAAAGTTTTACCTTTTATTTTCCCATCCCCACACTTAAAATGTACATTGCCCTCAATGTACACACTTAAAATGTACATTGCCCTCAATGTACCTGCACGTTAGTAATTTTGGACAAAGACAGTAAAAATGGTTTGCATTTGGAAAAAAATTAGGCAGCATCCCTACTGTATTTTGATTGTTTATCCTGTGGAATGGTTACCACACCATTGTCATGAACTTCCGGTCTGACTCAGACTAGAAATATTGGTACCTGTTTTGGTAAAAAAAATTATGAAGCAAAATTAAGTAACCAAATTCGTTTGTGAGGTATGGTGCTCTGGATTTGAAGTTTGTAAAATCAAGTTTATTGGTTAAAATCCAAAGTTTAAATAAGATGAATAGAAACAGAAGCAATAACTTCCCTGGATGCAACTATAAACAACGAGATTTGAAAGGGGGAAAAGTCCTTAATCCTTGAACGTCTTCAAGGATTGCCGGCATAAAAAACCCCTCCGGCAACGATAACACACGTTGCCTGTTTATTGCCAAGTGAAATATTCTGAGTACAAGTGTTTGCGGCTTGTTTGCTAGGTGGTGGTGTGAATACAAGTGATCAAGAGTGTCAAAAATAAATCCTATGCCGCGTTTAAGTACATCAAAAAGCCTAACTATATTTATGAGATTCTAGGGATCTCCCTCCCATGACATTTGTTCGTTATTGACCCAGTTCGTCAGCGAGTCTTCCATTCTGCACGTTTTTACGATCTTGACCAAGTCTTCTTGACCGTTATTCAATCTTCTGTACCTATCTTATTAACCAAACAAAGTCAAGAACAAGTTGTTAGTATCAATTCCCTAGCATGCAGGGTAACTGTACATGATGGGGTTAAACAGTATAAATATGCAGTCCCTGGATGTATAACATCCTGGCGTATAATGAACAATAATCTAGGGTACCGATCTGCTACACCTACAGCCCATGGATGTGTGTCATTCATGGGCTCGAACCTGTCAAAGATTGTTAGTTAAATTCTGGTGCGAAATTCAGGGTATAACAATTGCCCCCAAATTCGCAGCTAGTGGATAGAATTTCACAGTGTGAATTTTTGAATTTAGATGACTCATCCATGCTAGCTTGATCATGCCCACCCATTTAGGAGTAGATGCTCCATGATCATCACCCATGTCCTTTCACCCCTGTAACTTCTACCCATTAAATACCCCTCCCTCTCCATCGGTTTTACCCACTTCTATCAGAGAGAAAAGCGATCTTTGTCCCTATCGTTCCATCTGCATTCTCCGATCAGGTACACCTTTCTTCAAGCTTTCAATTTCCTGACCCGATAATGACTAAGAAACGTATCCGTTATGAGTCTGAGGCCATTCCCACGAGAATCGAGGATTTCTTGGACCAAAAATACCTCCAAAACCCTGAGACAGAGAAATGCAACTTCAACGAAGCCGACATTGTTTCTCTTAAGCCCTCTGGGTTGCTACCTGCTTTGACTGAGATCCGGCCATTCGACCATAGGATGAGGTTGGATTTCGTGTTCCATACCTGGGTTTGTTTTCCCGCAGCCCCTTTCACCGCTGGACTATCTTATCCCTTTTCCGGCCTTGTCGCCGAGTTTTTTGAATCTTCCGGTCTTTCTTATATCCAAACTCTTCCCATGGTTTGGCGCATCCTGGGTACCCTCAATCGTCTAAACCATTCTTTTGCACCCCTGATCGGTCTATCTGAGTTAGCCCAGGTCTATGAGATAAAATCCCATGGCTCAAACCGTTTTATGTTCAAATCTCTCACCAAAATTGTGCAGTTGATAACTGGTGTCACCCAACGAGAAGAATGGAGAGGCCAATTTTTCTTTGTTAAGTGATCGAGTATTCCGGGGGGTCATTGGCTTCCTCATAGGTGGATCGTTAAGGGTAGGAAGTCCTGTCATAGAAATTTAGGGTTAAAATATATATTTATTAAATCACTAACCTTGGATTTTTGCGTGTGTAGTGCCTAGCGTGTTGGAGATCGATCCTGAAAAGCAGAATAATAATGGCAACTTGCAGAAGTTCCTAAGAATCACTTAATTCGAACGATTATTTCATTGCGACGAGGTTTCCGTTGCCCCCCCCAAGTTCGACCAGGATGATATGGACGCTGCCCTAGGCTCTGGACTGGTGCCGAGGATGACATAATGGTCCTTGGATCCGTGAAGACTGAACCTACCCCCCTCACTAGGATTCCTCCACCCAGGGCCTCCGGAAGCAAGAGAAAGACCTGAGGGTCAAGTGTTGCTGCTACCACACCTGCTGCTGCCAGTTCCATCGCGGACCTCTCAGCCGCGGAGAGCGAATCCCTCATTCAATAGGTGACTCTTATCTAACCCTTAATGAATTTTTTTTCTTTTATATCGACCCTGGCCCTGGATTCCATTTCGTTTCATGCCACTTCCCACATTCTGGATCTTCTGGCCGCCGCTGAGAAGCGAGTGGCTGATGCCGAGGCCTTGGCCAAGGCAAAGATCGCCCAGGCCAACAAGGAGACCACCAAAGCCAAGCTCCTGCATGAGAAAGCTGTGAAGCTTATTGAGGAGAACGACCAGAAGGCAGTACAGGCCAGGGAGGAACACCAGGCTACCATGGCTGATGTTGTCAAAACAACCAAGGTTTCGGCCATGGTATCCCTACTGCAGGCCAGGCTCAAAATGGTGAAGGAGGCTAGGGATCTGAATCTTGTGAACCTGAAGTGGAACCACCGTCTGTGAATAAGCAAACTGAAAGAGCTGGGAGGTACCATCCCTAAGGGCTTTGATTTGGAAGAGATCCAGGATGTAGGGTGCTCTGCCTTGGTTGCAGCTGGTGGTGGCAGTGAAATGGAGGTGGATCAAGTCAAGACCCAAGATGTCGATGGCCAGGATGTGGGTAAGGGAGGAGCCGGTGAAGAAGAAGCCAAGGAGAAAGATGTAGGGGTTGCTGACGCAGCAACCACGAGTACTGTTCAATAGCCCGTGGTCCTTTATCTTTTTCCTGTTTTTTTGTAGTTTTTAAAATAGTTTATTTTATGATGGTTTGCCGGAGGTTTGTTCCCGGTGTTATAATGCTCCACCCATGGGTTTAGTACCTGTGGTTTTGACTTTAAGCCACCCTGAGGTTGTTGGACAGTTTGCTCCAACCAAGTGGTGGTTACCTTTTATATAAATATCTGCTTTTGAACTATATGTCTGCATGATATCTTTAACTTTTCTCCACAAATGAACACACAAATGTGAATAGAATGTCAAGGAAATAATCCATACCTTGGGATAGACCCTGAATACGAAACCCTTTCTTATGCGAACAAATAATTTCTTTTGTCCTTAGCGCAATTCTGCTTCTGAATGCGCAGCAACAACCTAAGTTGTTGCTTAACTGACATCGAAATCCTAGGATTTGGCATTGTCATGCCATCCTAGGCCATGATCCCTCAGATAGATCCTGCACATATCAGGAATAAATTTTAACAATGAGATCAAAACCAAAAATCCTGGGATTAGATCCAATCATACTGGTGTCAAACCCAGAAATCCTAGTGTCAAGCCCAAAAATCCTAGGGTCAAGCCCAAAAATCCTCGGGTCAAACCCGGTGCCGATCCGGTGAACTGGGGTCATGCCCGGTGCCGTACTGGTGAATTCTAGGGTCCACCTCGAGCCGAACTGGCGAACTAGGGTATTGCCTCATGTGTCTTATGTTGGTGTGAAATAACAAAAACCTTAAGGAACCCCCATACGTCCATAAATCATGATGGTTTTCACCCATGCTGTCAACACAGGTCGATCCCATAATCCTGGGTCCAATATGTGGGTAAACGTGCGCTACAGGCGATTACCCAAACGTAGGAGAGGTGATATCCTCTGAAACCTTAGAAGGTATACTAGATACCTTAAACGGAGGAGAGATGGTCAGTCTCTAACTTAGGAGAAACACATCCCTGGCTTTATGCATCTAGGGTTAGTTATCTGTTTTCATCCAAGTATCTCAACCAAAGGAGTTAGTAATTTTCATGGAAATTGATAAAAACTGGTAAAATAAGAATATAACAAAAGCACTTGATAATAATAAAAAATACAAGAGAAATACCTTAATCAATTCTTTAGTTAGGAGACATACCTGACATGCGGCATCCTGGGCACTATACTTACATGAAATAAGCTTTCAAATGGATTGCATTCCACGATCTTGGTAGTAACTCACCATCCATGTTGGCAAGCCAATATGCCCCCTTACCTGCCTCTGAGTCGATTAAGTAGGGAACTTCCCATTTAGGAGCTAACTTACCATCCCCTGGAATCGTTGTGTTCTGAAATGCCTTCCTTAGAACCAAGTCTCCTACTCTGAATCTTCGGATTCTTACATGTTTGTTGTAGGTCTTAGAGATCCTTTGTTGATATGCGGCCATTCTCCAAGCAGCTTGCTCTCATAGTTCATCCACGGTGTCTAAGTCATCAGCCAGGGATTCATTATTTGCATCCTGGGTCTGACTGATAACCTTGAATGTTGGGACGCCCAATTCTGTTGGAATGACTGCTTCTATACCAAAGACCAAGGAAAATGGGGTCTGGCCTGTGGCATTCTTGGATGTAGTCCTATCAGCCCATAATGCTAACGGTAGTTCTTCCGCCCATTTTCCTTTTTTCTCCTTGAGTCCTTTCTGAGGATTCACTTCCCCTAACTTTCATAGAATCCAGTAGTCCTTTTGCCAAT
>JBCNJP010008040.1:0-12905 GCA_039602395.1 Deinandra increscens subsp. villosa
ATTAATACTTTAACATATCCAGATGTTATGATTATGATTGTGCCTGAGTTTAAGATGGACAAATTATACCAGTAATCGACATGGCTTATGTGCTGAAGTAATTGAAATTGAAGTGTAGTTCAGCATGTTATGATCAATATGATCCCAAGTTGTGATCTTTCTCGCAAAATGTCAAAAATAGAGTGTGATTCAGTACCTCATTTCTATATTGCATTTAATTTTTATTTCAAAACATCTCAAAAAGATTTTAGGTGTGTTTTAGCATAAATTTAGAAAAATCAAAAAAAAAAAAATCAGTGTGTTTTGATATAAAGTTTCAAAAAACCCCAAAAGATTTTGTTTCTTATTTGTTTTCGACTGATTGACGCGTGATACGAAATATTTTTTAAAATCAATATATCTGGTTCTCTGAAGGAGATTTTTGCCCAAGATTAACTTAATTTTGATATATGAAAAAGGAAAAACCGCACATTTGTCTTCTAAAGTTGCAGGTTATAGTAACAAGACTCTAGCATGGTGAAAGGGGGAAATTTGAAGTATCTTTTACAAGTGGTTCAGTTGATCAAGTCCCGATCCAGCCATGCAAGCTCTACAACTGACAAGAATTTTCAAGTTGAAGATCTGATGCAGCAATGTTGAAGATTAGATACTAGAGATTTAGTTAGTGTAGATACACCACACGTTAAGGAGGAGTCTGTTAGAGCATAATTTGTATGCTAAAGTGTGTCTCGTTTGTTGTATCTAGTTAGAGCAAATATGTATGCTATAGTGTGTCTCGTGTGTTGTGTCTAGTTAGAGCAAATCAGTAAGTCTAGGGTTCAACTAACCGAGCTATGAACCGAAGGTTCATGAGCAACGAACCAACGGTTCGTTACTGCTTGGTTCGCTGAGCAGTCAACTAGTATAAATAGTTGACTTAGTTTGTAGGCTCAATATCTTTACATTGATCTGAGTCATTTGAGTCTTTCTGTGTGTGTGTGTCTAGAGAGAATGTAGGTCCCGAAATAGTCCCTAACACAATATCGTTGATCAATCTAGTGTGCGGAATCCACTAGATTGATGATTCAAGAGGAGGAGATGAAATCGAAATTAATAAAGATAAACAAAAACAATTAAAAACCTGTATTGATGCACACGAATCACTTCGTCTAGTACACAATTACAGAGAAACGATTTCTCCTTTGCTCCCTAGTCTCTCTCACGTTTTCTTCTCAAATGGCCAACCCGGATAATGAGGAGGAAATGGTATTTATACTCATTTCCCATACAAGGCCAACATAAGCCCAAACCCAACTAAAAGCCCAACATCCTAACATAAACTATTACAAGCCCCCATAGTTATCCGTAAACTAGTAACTAACTAATTATTTAATACACAAGCCTCTAAATATATCCTTACAATCTTCCCCTTGGCTTGTGGTATTAAATGTCTTCAACTTCCAAAAATCTTGTTTTTGACTTGCTGGTGTAGGTGTTGGTGAAGATGATTTCTTTGGCAATCTTCATTTGGTTCCACGAGAGACTTTTGACGAACTTTCTCTCAAATAGCATCAGCTTGAACTTCCAGAAATGAACAAGTAATGAGAGGATGATTCTCATACACTTGCTTCTCTTGAATGAACTCTGGTCCTTGCCAAAACTTCGGTAACTGTCTTCAAATGCATTTGAATTTTGAGAATAAAATTTGAAAACCTCTATTTTTTTGGCAACTTGGTTGTTGTTGTTCAGATTGAATCTTGAGTGCTATGCACCTTTTTCTTCAACATATGCCTTGAAGACACCAGTTTCCCCTCAACTTGTGAACATCTTCTTTTAGAAACTTTTGGAAGCTTTAACAAAAATAGAACCAACAAACTTCACCTAAGCAACAGATTCTTCCATAGGGTAAGTCCTTTCCGGGATGGTTCTTCAACATGAGCAGTAGAAGCAACAAAGCTTTGATCATCCAAGTCCTTGACTTTTCTTTTCCATGAGTTTTCTTTTTTACTTAACCTGTCATACACAACATGGAACAAACACTAACCAGACACCATGATGACTGGTTACTGGGTTAGCAGGTGAATAACATTATTTTACCAAAACCCTAACAAACATTAAGGGTTTCCTATAAATACTTCCCCTGAACCCAATGACTTTTCACACTTCCCTTGAGATAATACATGTCCCCCCTCCCCCCCCCCCCCCGAGATAATGTCTTCCCTTGAGATAGTTCTTATAATATCCTCTTCTCCCCCCTAAAAAAGGGGTCACTTTTGGGGTGGGTCATAATTACTTGCCTGGCTATGTTTGTAACATAAACAATAAAAACTTAAGAAGACTTAAAAGAAAAATTAAAACAATACAAATATACCAAATTACTGACGAGAAGGTTTTATCTGGGATCAAACCGTCTTTGTATGAACTGAGGAATCCTTTTCAGCATATGTTACTCGAACACGTCCAGGTGATTGCAGTATATTAATCCACTTTAAAATCACGTTCCTTGCATTTACTCAGACTGTTTGTCACTTAATTATCTTTTGGGTGCATTAATTATGTATATTCAATAAGTCACACACAAATCCTAGGTAGGTAGATGTGTAGTCTATCTAGCATATATTTTTCCCTACCACATATTTTCATAAGTATATCCAGAAGTCTGGAACCTTGCTCGAGACTTGGTTGAGAAGAGAAAGAATAGACCACATAGATTTTGGGTATAATATACAAGTCAACTAACTTCCCAGTGGTGTTTCAATTAGGTTGTAACCTGACGTGTGACACGTAGTACACATTAGTGACACATACTAAGGGTTTTGGACACTAGAGGGTCTCTTTTGCTATGCTCGTAGGGATCTTTTGGGTGTATATATATATTATTTTTCTTATTTTATATAAAGTGATCTACAATCATGTTGGGTCGAGACAACTCTAGGTCTTTGCTCACGCAAAACAGAGTAGAGCCTGACTGACGCCTTAAGCATCCCCAGGTCTTTGCTTACGTAAAACAGAGGGGACACTGACTTTTTGAGCTTGGTTTCACACTCTTGGATTCAAGCATGTGTATTGGGAACGTATACATGTAGTCAAATAGAATTTCACTAAACCTAAGTGTGTGATTCCAATAATATGCCATACGTTATCTTCAAGTGTGTGACACATACCTTTTGTGACTCGGAAACAGAGCCTACTAACATATCACCTGGATCATGTCTTTCACATCTGCCTTACGTGTGTCAGCCATTCTCAGAACGGGAATTTATTTCATTTCCCAACCTACTAAAACACAAGCAAACAATTAAAAATTAAAAAGCCACAACTTTACGGAGAGGGGCCACTAATCAACTCTTCCACTGCTTTTTTTTAATTTTTTTTAATGACACTGCTTTTTTCTTAGGATCTCTCTTAGTGGTGCATCCTCCAAGTCACCATCCCAGAGGGTAGCACATAATATTAATCCAGTTTTTTATTATTTATTATTTTTTTATAAGATTAGCACAAACACACTGACACACAATAACTTTAAACAAAACTGGCCAAGCTAACCTTCAAAGTTTATCAAGTTGAAAACACATAGAATTGGGTTTTGAAAAACAACCAATCTAACAATTACCTTTGCTGATTTTGATTCTTTTACCACTCACAAGGAAATATACTCTCCATAGAAATTTTGCATGACATGAAGTAAAGAGATGCTTCCTATTATGTGCCTGGAACAATCATTTATCAATAAACAAAAGTTAGTGATAGTCCCCTTTGAAAACCTCTATTTTTTTGGCAAACTTGGTTGTTGTTGTTTAGATTGAATCTTGACTGCTATGAACCTTTTTCTTCAACATATACCTTGAAGACACCAGCTTCCCCTCAACTTGTGAACATCTTCTTTTAGAAGCTTTTGGAAGTTTTAACAAAATATAGAACCAACAAACCTCCCCTAAGCAACAGATTCTTCCATAGGGTAAGTCCTTTTCCGGCTGGTTCTTCAACATGAGTAGTAGAAGCAACAAAGATTTGATCATCCAAGTCCTTGACTTTTCTTTTCTATGAATTTTCTTTTTTACTTAACCTGTCATGCACAACATGGAACAAACACTAACCAGACACATGATGAATGGTTATTGGGTTAGCAGGTGAATAACATTATTTACCAAAACCCTAACAAAGGTTAAAGGTTTCCTATAAATACTTCCCCTGAACCCAAGGACTCTTCACACTTCCCTTGAGATAATAAATATCTCCCCCCCCCCCCGAGATAATGCCTTCCCTTGAAATAATTCTTATTATCTCCCTTTCAGAGAGACAACCCGAGCTTTGTTGTATTGATTCTTCAAGTGTTTTAATAACATCAAGCTTTAATTACTTTCTTGTTCATTGTATTTGATAAATTCACAAGTAGTAAGATCCTCACAAGTCCTTACACGATATTTATTCGCTCCTTCCCAAGATAAAAAGATCTTCTTCTATGTCCACTTCTTCTAAAAACCCGAAGTATTTGCATTAATAGATGGGCCATTAAACTCTTATCCTAGAAAAGAGTATATGCTGAAAGTGGTTGAACAATATTCAAACAATATTGTTAAACGTATGTTCAAATTCGTGATGACAATACAAATATCCTCTTCTCCCGACCAAATATTATATTTTGATCTATCAAATGATTTGAAAATTTGGTTTAAACATTTATTTGGAAACCTATAAAGCCCAAGTGTCATAAAAACCATTTTATAAAACAAAAACGGTGACTACGCTTTCTAAAAATAGAGATAAATATTTTAGTTTATAAAATATTAAACGATTTCTATTATCATTAGAATAGTAAATAGTTTGACTCGAGATATATTTATCAAAAGCATACGCGTTTTCGAATGATTAAACGATAAACGTAAACGTTTTACGACGTTATAAACTTTAGATAATTATTTTTCTATCACATAATTATTTGATGAGTTTTAAAACTTACGGATTACTAAAACTCACTAAATTAGTTATTTGTAATTATTAAAAAATAATTATAAACCTTAACTAAATATATATATATATATATCTATAAATACATAAGTGAGAATAATAAAACATTGTTATTATTTTCACCAACTTATATTATCCTAATTACACACACACACACACACACACACATATATATATATATATATATATATATATATATATATATATATAGGGTATTGCAGCTGTAAATGGGGAAGATAGCGATGAAGATGATGATCAATTGGGTTTGCCAGGTCGACAGGGATGTGCGATTCCTTGTTACTGCTCGTCCTCCAAGAGAAGTACCCCAAAACGTGGTCTCCATCGTTTTCTGATACACTAGGTTAAGTATTTGAGGTTGAAAAAAAAATTATGTACTCTGACAATTGTACCCCTCATTTAATTGTGTTTTCTTGTTTTCGCAATAGCATCTTGTTTTTACATGATCCTTCCCCTATATATATATATATATATATATATAGGGTAGGGTTCAATGGAAAACCTTATAATCTTGGAAAACCTGGAAAACCTTTCTTTAGCCATTGATTAAAAGTTTAATGGTTGAGATCAAATAAGAGTAAGATTGTAAAATTGAGGGTTTAATGAAGGGCATAAATGACAAACCATATTTATTATTAATAAATGTTTAAATCAATTTTCTCTCTCTCTCTTCTCTAATCTCCTATTCCCTAAAATTATCCTCTCTCTCTCATCTAATTTCAAATTTTCAGGCCAAAGTTTAGAAAAAAAAAGCAAACCTAATTTATAAAAGAAAAAATAATCGTTGATCAACAGTTTATCACCAGCGTAATAATTGTTAAATATGTTACACTAATGTAACAAGAGTGATCAGGTGTATTACGAATCTTAAACATTACATCAATGTAATATATTGTTTTAATTTGCCTTCCTATATTGCGCAAGTAACAAATATGTTACACCATTGTAACAAAAGTGATAAGATGTATTATGAAGTATAAACATTACATCAATGTAATATATTATTTTAATTTGTCTTCCTATATTGTGTAAGTAATAAATAATGTAAATAACAAATAAGTTACACTAATGTAACAAAAGTGATCAGATGTATTATGAAGCATAAACATTATATCACCGTTAGGGTCTGATTCAGGAATACATTATATTCCATCGATCGGTTCGTTCTCTTGAATATAATCTGATGAAGAAGAAACCATTATGGAGATGGAAATTGATTATGGATCGAAATTGATTGGAATTTAATAATGAATTTAAATTATTGATGATGGAACTTGATGGTAAATCGAAATTGATGATGATGGAACTTGATGATGAATCAAAATTGTGATGAATATGAGGATCGCAGATGATGAAGAATATGTACAGATCGCAGATGATGATGAATATGCGAATCGCAGATATTGGAGATTATGTACAGATCGATCGTAATGGAAAATCCCATGAATGTAGGTAATTAGTTAATTGACATTAAATAAATAGATTGTTTACTAAATTAGATTATTGTAAGTTACCATATTACCCTTTAAATAAAATAAAAAGACAAAAAAAGAGGAATTTTCTGATTGGTTGTATATGGTTTTCCAGGTTTTCCAATAGGAAGAGGGTTTTCCAATGATCTTCTTCCTATATATATATATATATATATATATATATATATATATATATATACTAGCTTTTGATACCCGTGCAATGCACGGGCAGATTAAAAAAATATATAATAATAATAATAACCATAATTTTTTGGTAAACATTCTAGTGTACCAAACTCTGTTTTAGTTGTTTATTGTTTGTTCATTTTGAAATATATGGTTTGGTTGTATCCTACATTGTGTTTTAGTTGTTTATTGTTTGTTTATTTTGAAATATATGGTTTGGTTGTATGCTTGCTGCTGCTGGTGATGGTTGAACCTTAATTCATTCATGTTCATCATCATATATTTTAACCATGTTGATCACCAATAACCACTTCAAATCCTCCAAGATAACCATCACCATCACCAAGACAGTTGACTTTAGGTGTTAAGTCATTTATGTTCAAACATATATCCACTTAAATGAAATACCACATGAGCTATCAGAGATTATAAAAGATTAGACGATTTACAAATAAAAAACATTTTATTACATAACGTTGCACTACAGAATGGTAATCAACAAAGCCAACGGATATAAATTTTTGTTTTTTCATACCATGATCAATAAATATTTAGCATATCTATTTTACATTTGCATATCTCTCTTTCATATACTGAATCTAAAAATAATTCACACGGGATCATTTCAATCAAGAAAAGAGGATCGACAATAACATATTGCATGAACAAAGCTTTTACAAATGGAATAACTTGAACAACTACAAAAACACAGAAGATAAAAAATATATAATATAAAGAAAATACAATAAACTAAATGATAAAGCACAAAGAAAACCTCGACAAAACAATCATCACAAAGAAAAGGAAAGGATATACAATTGTCTTACCTAAGAACTTCTATCACAGAGGCTGCAAGCAATTGGGAATACCTATAGACAACTTACAAACCGAATCGATTAGTTAGATAAACACAGATAGTTTGAAAATTCAACTTAACCGATTAGTGTTAGCTTACTGGGATATACAATTTTCTTACCTAAGAACTTCTATCACAAAGGCTGCAAGCAATTGGGGATACCTATAGACAACTTACAAACGGAATCAATTAGTTTGATAAATACAGATAGGTTGAAAATTCAACTTAACCGATTAGTGTTAGCTTACTGGGATAGCTTTTATGACCTATCACCCGAAGAACAAAGAACCAAGGGGTTCACAACCACTACATGTACAATATTTTGACAAAACAAAATCAAACCTGGTTCACAATAGCTTTAATCGCTATTTCTTCTTCTGACATAAAAAACAAAATCAATAAAACATATCTACATAAAAGCTTAAAGCAGAGAAATCATGAAAAAAAACCCTAAACGAAAGCGATTAAAATGCTTACCTAAAATAATTGATGATCTTGCTCCGATTTGTAACGATTAAATGATTGATGATCTGCGACGATTCATTTTGTAACCCGATCGGACTGCTCATCTTCATTCGAGCCCTAATCGCCCTCGACATCGCCATTTTAAAACATAATAGAAAAAATTGAATGTTTAAAGATGATTTTGCGTACAGTATAATTGATCTTGAAGCATATATAACATACCTTCAATCGATCTTCGTGGAATGAGTGAGATGACACAGAGATTGTTCTTCGATGATTCAGTTTTCATGGAGAAGACGATGGAGATCACGAATCATCAGAGAGAAATCGTGCGATAATGAAGGGACGATGCGTGATTTTAGGATTTAGGGTTTTTAGGTGAGAGGAGAAAACAAATATGGATCGGGTTTTTAATAAGAAGCGTGAAAATAATAGGGTGGTCATTTAGGCGGGAAATTGATGCTGAGGAGGGTTGTGGTGATGCCACCTCAGCATCAATCTTTTCTTTTATATAGTATACTAGTCTTTTATATCCGTGCAGCGCACGGCTGCGTTTTAATAATTTTGTTGGATAAAAAGAATATTATAATAATAATCATAAAACCACTGAATTATATTAAAAGAAAATGTTTGAAAAATTACAAATTGGAAAATACAGATTTGTATACGACATTTCGGGTCTGGTTTGTAACTCTTCCATCTTCATCTAAAATGAGAACTTTGAGGCCAGACCTACTCTTCACTCTTGATAAGGCAACGTATAATTGTCCATGGCTAAAACATGGATTCTTCAGATACAATCCAACCTTTGATAGTGATTGTCCTTGACTTTTATTAATTGTCATACCAAAGCATATGGATATTGGAAATTGTCTTCTTTGGAACTTAAATGGTATGCTTTTATCTGAAGGCGACATTGAAATCCTTGGAAGAAATGTACGAAAACCAAGATTGCTCCCTGATATTACTTCTGCCTCTATGACATGTTTTCCAAGAGAAACAATTTGAAGCCTTGTACCGTTACAAAGGCCATTCTTTTGATCAAAATTTCTTAGAAGCATAACAGGCGCGCTTGTAGGACAAGTTTCTGTGTGTGGCCGTTACTGTACGAATAGAATAGATTAAATGTATAGGGTTTATTGTATGTGAGAGGATCAAAATACTAACCAGCGTATCAGATGATACGCTGGGTGGTCCGCCGTATCAGTTGATACGGAGCCTATGTGGTACGCTGACCATCCAACCTATAAATAGGTGTTAGTATGTTGATCATCTCTAAGTTTGGTCATTACTCTTTGTGAGTGTGAGAGAGAGAGGAGGTTCTGTCCAAACCTCCTCCAGAGCTTAATTGATGTATACTCTCTCGGTATTGTAATCATTTGACTATAATTGAATGACAAACTTCCGTCTCTATCATTCTATGATCTGGAAACGATCCGTATATGGTTTTACAGCGCTAACCTTTAAAAGTAATCTGTGTGGTGGCAAGCCTGATAATTCTAATCCATTGAGAAAATCAGGTGAGTACATGTTTGGATTAAAAATGTCATCAACATGCTCTGTTTGACATAGAGAATCGGAGCTGAAATACTATTTTTCCTCGCCTGGAATTACAGATAGCAGCCTATCATTAATGTCATGAACAACCTCATTGGTGGGTGCAAGGACAGCTCTCTCCTTCCAATATGTTGGATCATGGAAATTTTGAAGAATAGATGGATATGCAAACTCAATGAGATCTTGAAGAGGATCAGCTGAATCTTTGATAAGTATATCATCTGGAATTGTTATGACTGCCTGACCATCATTTGGTCCACCAAGTCTGCCTTCTCCTAATTGTAAAAGCCATTCAGAAAACTCCTTAATACTTTCAGAATCTGATGATTCATTGCCTTGTGCGAGCCTCATGTTTTTTGTTAATTTCAAAACTTTGCAATTATCCCATATATGTGATGAACTTAAGGAAGAGTTCACAATGTCTTCAACTGTTCCACCTTGTATAACTGGAAGGCATTGCCTAAAATCACCTCCAAAGACAACTACCTTACCTCCGAAAAAAGAATTATTTCCTGATGCTGACTGAGCCGGTAGTATGTCATTCAAGGTCCTATCAAGTGCCTCGAAGCAATGTTTATTCATCATCGGAGCTTCGTCCCAAATGATCAAACTCGTTTCTTTCAATAAGTCTGCTGCATCACTTTTTGCACTGAGTTGACATATCGAATCTTCCGTGATATTTATAGGTATACGAAATCTTGAGTGCGCAGTTCTACCTCCAGGTAGTAACAAAGATGCGATACCACTTGAAGCGACATTTAACACGATCTGGCCTTTTGATCTTATATAAGCGGATAATGTGTTCCAGAGAAATGTTTTTCCTGTTCCACCATATCCGTAAACAAAGAAAACACCACCATTGCGAGCCTCAACTGCAGAAGTTATTTCATTGAATATGGACCTTTGTTCATTTGTTAGCTTTACGAATAGTTGTTGAAATTCAAGACTGAGAGTATCTTTGTCGTACGAACGTTCCTCGCTGATCAATAAGTTGTTTGCCAAAACCGCAGCATCAAAGTCAGGAAACGGCATGGATGTGAAATTAGCTAACGTAGAGTTGTTACGTAGCAGTATCTTCTCAATTTCAATTAACGTAAGATTTTTCAATACAACATCTTCAGTTGAGGATCCTACACAAACAAATATGTAATTGTAATATTAAATAATTTAAAAATAAAGTAAATTATTTGTTGAAGAATGTACTTAATCAATATTACCTTGATTATTGGAATTTCTCTGACGTTGGTACTCAATGCCATCTGACAACGTCAATGTAACCTCTGTGTCTAAAACGATTATCCAAGTTGGAAATTTCCCAATGAGAAACAATTAAAAGTTTCTGAATTACGATTTGAGGCGGTACGCCTAGGATTGGGATATCCTAGGCGGTACGCGCCCCATTTGATAAGCGGGTCGGGTTGCGGCACCCACCGGATCCTCGGTTACCCGAATCTGAAAATCCGGGCGGTACGCCCCAAATTATGCATTTTGGGGCGGTACGCCTCGATTACAGGTCGATACAAACAAGAATTTTGGCCTTTATAGCCTTCCACACTTGTGAGTTTTCCTCACTTTCGGCCAGAGCACCTCCTTGACTGTCCCAGAGCTCTGTTTCAATCACATTCAGTCCCTGGAAGTCTTGTGGAGGGTGGGATCTTCATAGGTAAGCCTTTCAATCATCATTTTTCATATCAAGCTATGTTAACTTGATGTAACCCTCACTCATTGCTTGACTTCCTCATCAACTCAGTGGTGTTGGCTCATCTTGGTGGTAACTAAGGAGGGTAAAGGCTGAATTCAAGTATAGTCAAGGTAAGAATGTCTTGAACTTCGAATAAGAAAACTATGAAAGGATTCTTTATGATCATACTCTCATAAAATGATCATGGATCATACATGCAGCCATGAATCTGCTTTGGAGAGCTTGATTGGGTGCCTAAGGAAGCAAAGAAATCAGAAGGTTCAATTGTACAAGAATTCCTTCACAAGGTACAACCATTCTATGCATGCATGTTGATTTCTTTCCATAAATGGAAACTTTTCAAGTTAAGATCACTTGAATCCAGAGTTGATCAGTGTATCTAAATAAGAAATGAGTCATTGGGACATAGGGATTCTGTCCCAAATGAAATCTGTACGAAACGGGGGTCGAAACAATGAAAATTACCATATTTGGAAAGCTCGGGAATTGGGGTTGTGCTTGGTTAAGGTTTTAGACTGCAAAAGGACCCCAAATTGACCCCTCGGAATAATATGAAACTGATCGGGTAAGAATTCTGGACTTAAAACGCCAAATTATGAAAATGGCACTAAAAGACAAAATAGTCGGGCCCCTGTTCACAGATGGGGGCGTACCGCCCATAAACTCTGCATGCAGAGCGGTACGCCCAGAAATGTGAAATAGAAACCGGAATCCCAGATTTCAGCGTACCGCCCAGAAACTTATGAATCGGCGCGGTACGCCCGAGTTTGAAATTTGGAAATCAGTCGACCATTTGAAGCGTACCGCCCAGAAATGTAAACTTCCAAGCGGTACGCCTATGAAGAAAAATGACAGAATGTTTAGCCAATTTTGGATGAACCAAAAATTATCGAGACTGATCCAATGACTGTATTTTATGCTAATTTCAACCTGAGAATGATATGAGACATGTTAGCCTCGTATATGACGAATATGAACATGATAACGATGATAGGTTGCTAGAAATCAAAGAGAAGATATTTTCTCGGATATTCTGTCTAGCCACCGTTTCTGACTTCTTTGCGTGAGTCCTCTGACTTCTCTCATAGAATTAACTGCTTAAGATCACAACTCTGTTTGATGTATTTGTTATATCTGTTATGAACTTATCCTGTCAAGCACTGTTAGTTTGGAAATGCCCTGTGTGGGTTATTATATACTTCCTGGTCATTATGATTGAACCAATAGGCATATAAGGGATTATAACGGCCATTATAGTTGATTTATCCATGTTCATCCGGATCCTCTAGTATTAGGTAACTAGGGGGAATATGTCCTTATATGTTGAAATGAATTTACTACTCGTAGAGGGTTTACGGCTGATTGCGACGTGCCCGTAGAGTACATGAAGTTTGACCTTGGGTGTGACTTGATAATTTCATAACCAGCATGTGTTTGAAAACTGTTAATATTATGATAGTAGTTAAGACTCACCAACAACATTGTTGTTGACTATGTTATGAATGACTTATGTTACATATATCGGTTATCAATATTGAATTCGATAACAGAGATCTTGAAAGCAAACTTCCTATCAATCAAATCTTGCAACTCATTCGGGAGTGGTTTAACGATTGCAGAAGTCTAAAAATTATAAATTTTAGTGTCAAATTAATTAATGAAAAAACTAAGCTTACTGCGATGATTACATTTTTACTTAGAA